>CAKAKR010061711.1:25275-38046 GCA_916700685.1 Adelosebastes latens
TTAAAAAGTACCAAAAAGTATAATCTATTAAAAGATGAAACACTCAAAGACTTGGAATTTTACGTGATTATTGACTAAAATCAACTATCACACATACATTGTATTAAGAGTTTCTGTCAATCGACTAATTGGTTAATCATTTTAGAGTCATCTTGACCTTGAAGCACTGCGTACAACAGCCTGTGTTTATGGCTCAAATGTAAAAAGTGTAAATGAGATTAGGTCTGGTGTGTTGTGGGGCAGATGGACTCACCCTCTGCAGGGTCACGGTGTACTGCTCCCACACGGTCTCCTCCATGACCGGGTTCTGTGGAGAGAAAGGAAAGATTACCAAGGGTAGTTTCATTTCACTGAACAGATTAATAATGTATTACGTGATGAAAACGACAAAGCCAGTTCACATTAGCCTGTGCTGTCGTTACACAACCAGGAGCTCCCAGAAGAACAATGATGGGCCTCTGCTGGACTGTTTACAACAAGTTTGGATAAGAAACTTCAGGCTCTTGTTGATTAAATATTGACGAGAACACTTGACATCAGTTAGCTTTCTTTAACAAGCACTTAAAAATGATTCAGGATGAAAGTACTTCTTCTGGCAGACTGTCCCATAAAACCACCAACAAGTTAACTAAACTTCAAGTCATTCAACAACCAAGAAACTGACAATTCAGCAAGGTCTAGCGCTGCAACTAACAATTACTTTACCTTAATTATCAATTAAAATAATTGTCAGGACTAACGAGAAATAGTAGAGCCAAACCCGATGTCTTGAAATTGGTTTTGTAGTCCGACAGTCAAAACGCCCCAAAATGTAGCATATTAAATCATATAAAACAGAGAAAATCAAACATCTTTGCATTTGAGAAGCTGAAGTTATTTTACAATTAATTGATTATCATTAGTTTCCTGTTAAGTGACTGATCAATAGTCCAATCAGTCCATCCATCAGTTCTTATGAAGTAGAAACTAACTTGTCAAAAATATTCCATCATTTAAAAACCAGTGAAAGTTGATTTCCAAAATCCAAAAACACATATCCTACCTCAATTTCTCTACAAAAATGCACCATTGAGTCAGTTTGAGTTTGACTACTTACATCAGCCGTTATCCTCTGAAAATACCAAAATATAATAATTCATTTTGTTCCCAAATTATCATTTTAGAACAGTTGATGCCACTTTTCTGCAATTCTTGATCCCTCATTTCCAAACAAAACTCCACTCAACTCAACCCATTTCCAAAACACCCAGACCGATTCAAAAAACCCCAAACACTACCATAACAGAACCAGTCGGGTCCAGCTGCCTACAGATCTGATCAAATCTGTAGCAGAATCACACTCACGAGTCCCTGAAGGATACGTATGGTCTTGACCGCGTGGGCCCATTTCCTGTGCAAGCTGAGGACGGTCTTCATTGCTGGCGCTCTCCGTCTCTTCCTATCCGCGTCTCTCCCTGTTCACCGCCAGCGGTGCACTGGCAGACTGATGTGCGCCACAGCCTCCTCCATGGTCACAGCTGCACAACCACCAGCAGCTCTCTTCCTGCATCTGCCCGCCCGCCTGCCTTTGACGTAAGAGGGATTCTGCTGGCCTACATTCAGCACAAATCCCACCGTCTGCAGACAGTGTAAACATACAGACACACCAACTTCTGCACAGGCACGCGGTGATGAAAAAACGCCTGAGTGATCATCCACAACCACAGCAGCAAATCACACCACACTTTTTGGGTTTGATGTCTGCTCAGACCCTAAGATGCATCAGACACTCTTCAAAGTTTTAGAGATACACATCAGCACAGACAAACGAACACTAAACAGTTAGTGACAGCACAATGGTTGGGATTTTAAATTGTTGGGGCTTTTTTTGGTAACTAAAGTGCAAAGTGAAATCTGTGTGCCGCTGACATCTCAGGCCTGGGCTTAGTGAAACGGGGGCACGACTGGGGCTGGCAGCTCACCCATCATAACCCACTTTTTTGATCTTCTGGCCTACGAGGGGAAACCAGATGACTAGCAGCAGCAGGGAGACTGCAGAGAGCCGATTGGACTGTCTATGTGCATGAAAACAGGACAAATGCTACCTAGACACTACAGCGAAAAGACACCGTCATTTGAAATGTCCATCTAGAAATTGATCTTAAACGTAAATGATCAAGCCCAGTGGAAAAATAATCCAGAATTTTCTTGAACCAAGTGATTTTTCCTTGAAACAGTTAAGTACAATTATTTTAAAACTAGATTTTAAGAATGATGGTAAGATCAGTAGACAGGTAAAGATTAACATTTTACTTGCATCACAGTTGAGATCTCTGAAAACATGTTTAGTTATTCGTTTTTATACTCAACCGAGGTGAAAAATGTGTCAACTTAATTAAAGACAAGAAGCATTGAGAAGTGCTTCTCCTTTTTGTTTATTTGACATCCCTTTGCACCAGAAAGGCCAAACAAACTGCAGCAGAAGAGAAACCTGCTATGTGTGGACAGAGGAAACATATTAACTCCTGAGAGTCACATAAATGACTTAGAAGCAGCCAATGAGAGTGCTTTGGGAAATGCCAAACAGACCATCTTCTTGTACTAGGCTATGCGATATGATTGTGATGGCTGCTCGCCTGCTGGATAAGTCGTAGCCTCCCGAGTGTCGGCCATTACATAACAAGACACAAACACACTACCAGGGAGGGAGGTTGAAATACTGGGTCATCCTCGCAGGTTGCAACAAATAATTTAGAGAAGAAGAGGAGGACTATTCTCAAAAGGCAGAAAAATAGAACAATTCAGTAGATTTTAGTCAACAGAATAAATTCAAAGATTATGCAAAATCACAGTCATTATTTGTTCATCGTTGTGTTAGTGGTTCTCACAGGTGGAGGGATACATTTGGGGGGATTTTGAGATTAAATACTGAGTAAGAATGTCCACAATACAAATGTATTTTCACATCAATATACTGTAATTAGAAAAAGTTTTGCCATATAGGATGTTTGAGTCTTAGTACTCCGTAGAGCTGCAGATAAAAAGTATTTTTTATTAACATTTGATCTACTGATTATTTTTCTGATTCCTGTCCAAATGATGTCTACACTTGTTTTAGTTTGACAAAATAAATAAATTCAGTTTACAATAATATTAAACAGAGAAAAGCAGCAAATTATACATATAAGATGCTGGAACAAGAGAACGAGAAATTATTTTTGCTTGAAAAATGATTCAAATGATTTATTGATTATCGTTTCAGCTCAGGTTTCAAGTAGAGCTGGTATTGTTTGTAATGTTTTCGATACTAGTTTCAGTACCAACACCAAGGCAGCTAGAAAGTGGAAAAGAAAAACTGACATGTTTTGTGAAATTGTACAGGAAAAAAATGAAATAGTTTAAAGATTTTACCGCACTGTATAAGACGCTGAATTCAAAATAAGATCAAATTAAAAACTGACACTGAAATCGCACGTACGATAAAGAAAATATTACTTTGTTTTCCTCCGGAATACCTTTGAATCTGCCAACCTCAGTACTTAGAGGGAGAATGCCAGATGTAACATATGAAGGCCATATTTTTGTTTAGTAACTATTTTCTAGAAAGCAGTTTGTAATTTTTTATACGTAAGTTTGTGTCAATACATTTACTGTTCGTCATTTCAACTCAAAACTATCCAACAGTCCTTCAATTTGCAGTCTAAAAGTTTCAACGTTTCTGTGTGCTGCTGCGGCTGATAACAGAAAAGTTAAACAAGTCTGCCCTCTACTGGGGACAAAGCTACGTTACACCGTGAGGCATAAGAAAGAACAACACACCGGTTACACACACACAAGTCGTGAAGGAGGCTTAACAACGCTCCAAAGTTGGGCTGAATTTTAGAGAGGAAAAACAGGCATGGCCATTTTCAAAGGGGTCCCTTGATCTCTGACCTCAAGATATGTGAATAAAAATGGGTTCTATGGGTCCCAACGAGTCTCCCCTTTACAGACATGCCCACTTTATGATAGTCGCGTTCAGTTTTGGGCAAAAACTATGCCGTTTTTTTCATGCAGTATAAATGTGTTATTTTCGCTTATTCTAAAATGGTGTATTTGAATATTTCTGCACACTGGGGTCCCTAAACAGTCTTGGAATTACATAAATTAAGTATCACTGTAAAGCTGAGACTTTTGTGGATCCAATGAGCCCAACTGTATTCATGTGTGATGATGTTAGTCCCCATAGTAGCCATTTCATTGTAGTGAGACCATTTTTTTTAAACTTGACCTCACTGTATAAAATGACCTGTGGTAACCTCTAGGATAATCACAGCCTCATGAAACTTTACAGCAACAAACTAGAGACCTAGGGCAAACTAGAGACCTAGGGCCATGTAACCACCGAAAAATGCAATTCTTGCAGAAATCTCCAAATGTCAAAAGTTTTTGATACCAAATCACAGCACGGCTTTTTCTATGGTGTTCCTCAAGGTGGAGGGATTATTGATCTTTTTTTTTTTTATCAATTCTCCAGTGTTAAAAAAAGGGTTAAATTTAGCACCAAATCTGTGTAACAAATGTTGCTGCTGCACAACCAGCACTGCTCCCAGTAGACCACTTACACACCAAAAACTGACAATAACCTGATATTTTCAGGTGGAATTTCATTTCATTCTCACTGTGCAATATGATTTTCCACTTGTGCAATTTTGTTAATAGTCTGTTTATTGTCAATACTGTATATACTGCTCGTATTTTTATACTTCCTTCTATTTAAATGGTTCATATTTTGTTACACTTTGTTTAGCTCTTTTTTTTTTACTGTGTTAGCTGATGCTTCTTGTTTTTAGCACTATCCCCTTTGCTGCTGTACACTGCAAATTTCCCCACTTCGGGACTAATAAAGTCAATATTATTAAGTAGTAATTTTACGTGTTATTTTCTTTTTTTCTCGTAAAGTTATGACTTTATTCTCGTAATATTAAGATTTTTTTTCTCGTAAAGTTATGACTTTATTCTCGTAATATTACGACTTTTTTCACGTAAAGTTCTGACTTTATTCTCGTTATATTACGACTTTTTTTCTCATAAAGTTCTGACTTTATTCTCGTTATATTACGACTTTTTTTCTCGTAAAGTCATGACTTTATTCTCGTTATATTACCACTTTTTTTCTGGTAAAGTTATGACTTTATTCTCATTATATTACGACTTTTTTTCTCGTAAAGTCATGACTTTATTCTCATTATATCACGACTTTTTTCTCGTAAAGTCATGACTTTATTCTCGTTATATTACGACTTTTTTTCTCGTAAAGTCATGACTTTATTCTCGTTATATTACGACTTTTTTTCTCGTAAAGTCATGACTTTATTCTCGTAATATTATGACTTTATTCTGTAAATCTCTGATGTTTTTTCCCTCGATGTGGCCCTGATACTCCGTAGTACATTTGCACTTGGGCCCTCACTGCATTAGACTTATATACTATATACTTAGACTATAAACTGTGTTACCTTCATCACATCTCCTCTTATCTTATGTTTATTTCTGATTTATGACTAGAATAACTTGACACACAGTGCAGTGAGCAGCTTCTCAAATTAATCTTCAGGTTCCCAGCTTTCAGTTGATGCACACCACTTATATGTGACATCTACTGCTGACCTGCTATCTCCCCTAAATAACCCCTGTACCCCCCTAATAAAATATATACTGTGAGTCTCAGAGAGTTAACTGGTGCTCCTTGAAAAATAGGAAAAATAAAAACCAAAATAAAGAAAGCAAAAATGTTCTTTTTAGCCACCAAAGGACAGACAAAGTAGCATTAAGTGCACTGTAACGTTAATACAATGTAACAAAACACAAGGCGAGCAATGACGTATTAATGACATCACAGCAGGTGCAGCAGGATGCAACAGGGATTCATGGAAACTCACCCTTTACTTCTTCTCAAAAACACACATAGTAAAAGGAGTATATCAGTGCTATTATCTGTCAACTTTTGCATTTAAGAATACTTTGAATTTGTGAGTACTTACGGTGAAATACTGAGTTGCGTATCTGCTCAGAGAGAGAGAGAGCAGCCCTCCTCCGTTCATTGGCATCACGCACTTTGAACTGCCCGGGTTACTTGGTACTTTAGTTAGATTAAAACACAAACTATAACTACTCAGACCTTTCCAGTTGGATGTAGGAAGAAGTTGTGATGAAACAGAGTTTCAAAGTCTAAAAAAAGTGTAAAAGTATCGTCTATTTTACTTAAAATGTCGTACTTTACCTTCTAACAAACATTAAGATTCAGAGCAAAAACTAGCGCCGACGACTCCTAGCTTGGGTAAGATCATACCAAATGTGTGGGTGGGGGTGCGAGGGGGGCAAATAAAAAAAAAAAATGTGATAGATAACAGCAAATTAAAACAACGTATTACAACATCAACCTCGCTTGGATTTAAGAAACTATTCATGTGGTTATCAGTAACAACGAGTAGGTGATCACATTATAGAAGCATGTGTATCAGGGGGCTTGCACCTCTAAAAACCGCTGACATGGATCCGTCCAAAATTCCCATTGATTTTTAGGGAGCCTACTGTGAGGCTCCCAGACCAGACAGCACACAAACAGATTTAATACAGCATGCTGCAGAACATAATTCAGAGAAAGACATGCAATTTAAAAATGCATGTGAGCAGATAGGGGGAATTCATTTGTGGCTTAGAGAAAATGCATTTAGGATAGCCTATACCAGGGGTCAGCAACCGTTACTATCAAAAGAGCCATTTTTGGCAAAAAAAAAGAAAGAAATAAATTACAGAATTAAGTCATAATATTATGAGAGAAAAGTCGTAATATAACGAGAATAAAGTCATGACTTTACTAGAAAAAAGTCGTAATATAACGAGAATAAAGTCATGACTTTACGAGACAAAAAGTCTTAATATAACAAGAATAAAGTCATAACTTTACGAGAACAAAAGTCGTAATATTACGAGAATAAAGTCAAAACCTTACGAGAAAAAGTTGTAATATTACGAGAATAAAGTCATGACTTTACGAGAAAAAAAGTCATAATACAACGAGAATAAAGTCATGAATTGGAGCAAATATGATTAAAAAAAAAGTTATTTTTAAAAAATGGTCACTATATCCTGACAGTAGAGCATGAGACAGGAAATCTGAAAAAAGTCATGTCCCTCTGTGTCCTCCGGTGTCCTCCGGTGCTCCTAATGGCATCCGCAGGATTTCACAGACTGGAGGAAAACAACAAATCAGAGCCAAGCTGCAGTCTGCTGTCTCTGAGCAGCTGTCAATCTCTCGCAAACTCTGATCAAATGGTCAAACTAGGCAGCGCTGATCAAATATGAATAAATACTCTGCTAGTGTAATGCCTATTTCTCTCCTCAAATGTTTTCAGAAACATCTTGTAGTGTACTGTTTAGCTGTAAAATGAGAAAGTTTGTGACCTTGACAGATGCCTCCGTTGAATGAACAGCCAATAGGAACGCTCTCTCTCTCTGAAATGACCTGTGATTGGCCAAAGTCTCCCATCACTGGCTAGATTTTTTAAAGCCTGAAAACCTAGCCATGAGGAGGTGCAGATGTCTAGTTTTCTCTCAGAACACTTGAATTACAATATGCTGAAAGGTTATTATGGAATTGTTGCTCAATTATGCCAAAAACATTCTGCCTTCTGCTGCTTTAACAAACGGGAAATGCATTGCAGTGTAGAAAATACACTACATGACCAAACGTATGTGGACACCTGAGCATTAAAGCCATACTGTATGTGATAGTAACCATCAATCTGCTGCTTTCGCTCAACTCTTCTGGCTTTCCACAAGATTTTGGAACCTGACTGCAGGGATCTGTTCTCATTCAGCCACAAGAGCATTAGTGAGGTCCAACACTGATGTTGGGCGATAAGGCCTGGCTCACAGTCAGACAGTGTTCCAGGTCATCCTAAAGGTGTTGGAAGGTGTTGAGGTCAGGGCTCTCTGTGCTGGCCAGTCAAGTTCTTCCACATCACAAACTAAGAAAACAATTTCTTTATGGACCTGTCTTTGTGCATTAGGACATGTTGAAACAGGAAAGGGCCTTCAACAAACTGCTGCAACAAAGTTGGAAGCACTCTATTGTCTAAATTATCACTGTATGTTAAAGCGTTAAGATTTACTTTCACACAGCTATAGTGCTATGTGGAAAAATGTGCAACATGAGTAGCTGAAGCAAAGGTTTAAAAAAAACACACCCATGTGCAGCTGTCCCACAATAACCTATTGTTGTTTTGTGTCTGTGTGTAATACTATCCACTCAATCCAAGCCTGCCCTTATCTTGTATTTTATCAACACAAGACAAATCAGATAAGAATGCCAGCTGACCCCGAAGATGTACAAAATCCCTAATACCACGTAAAATGTAACCGTTTTCTTTCAATATCCACTATTCTAATAAATGACAGAAGCTTTTCTGCTGGAAAAAGGACAACTCTTTATCCAAATTGTTTATCTTCAGAGCAGCAAGCACCTTAGGGAATGAGGTAATGACGATAAAACTTCTGAAAAATTCAGGTCAATCATGTCAAATCACCACATTTCGTCAACTGAAATATGCGAGGTAGGCCTTAAAATAGGCCATCCTAATGCAAAACAGCTTCACTGGCCTGAATCATTTGTGTGACCAAGTCATTAGAACAATGAAGCTTCCGGGACGTGACATGTCTCTCTGGTTAATCATCGTCCTGAATGCAGGAGGGGTCACTAAAGCGTAGTTGTATTCAAACAAGGAAACAAGTCTGAGAAACACTGACTCACAAAACCCTCATATCTCCACATCATCAATGTGTCGGAAGAGAAGCAGCAGTGTTTGCAGCTTACCAAAATAGTTTTGGATAAACTCAAAAAAGGAAATGCATGCATTTTTTATCTTATCCAGTGATGGGATTATGGAAGTGTTTTACAAGATTAAAATTCATGAAATTTTCATCAAGAGAGAAGCACGCAATGATCCAAGTGATGGAGTGAAAGCATGAAAATCACTAAAGTTAGATGGACCTGTGAGGGTTTCAAATACAACAAGTAGAAATATAGAAATAAATGACACTCCCAGTCTTCACTGAAAGAAATATAGAGTTGTATGTGTGCAAACAGATATCAGAGCTGCCTATTGCTTCCATGTGACTGCATTCAAAACGAAAAAGTCTACAGCATAATAAATGCTAAGGTAGATTAGTATATTCAAGTCTGGTTGTGTGATTGTGATCTGATTGTGATGTAATTTCTTGGAGTATCTTCAAATCTTCATATCCCTTAAATCTGTACAACCCAAGCTAAAAGGTTATGTAAGTCAATAAACAGTAATAATTGATAAAAATATTGAAATTCTGTCATAAATTAAAAAAAATATACATAAAAATCTAACATGTTTTTGTATTAAAATATTACTAAATAAACAAACAAAACATGTTGATCCAAACGATTTCTAAATGTAGAAATATGAATAAAATATTTCTTAACACTCCCAAAGTTATTTGAACTATGCTCATTTTTTAGTTTTTGAGATATGTTAAATTTTATAAGCTGATCAATTGCAAAGGCGTTTTGATAGTTTCACTGCGTTACATGAGCGTACAACGCGAGGGGGTCCGTTTTTAAAGGGTTAAACACAAAAACACACAGTAAGGGGTTAATAACAACAGGACCAGACATACGACCACACCAAAGCAGACTCTACGTCCATCATTTAGCATCAACGCCAAACATCACATAAACAACGTACCATCATAATAGCCGAGTAGCTGCGTGAAGAGAGGCGGCGAAGGTACAAGTACTGAGCTTCTCTGGACCAGCGGAACTTGCGGTTGGACCTGAGCAGGTCAGTGCTGGTCTGGTCACAACCAGGCTGGTCCCTATGCACATAGAAACAGAGAAACACACACTTTTAACTCTTTACTGCAAGTGTGTTACACATTAAAAATATTTCAATAAGGTTTCCTTTTTTTAAGGCTTCCTTAGGTTTTGTAATTTCATATGATATCACTCCAGCTTTAAAACTGAGTCCCGCTACAACCTTAAAATCGCAAATTGCGTTAATGAGTTAAAAACAATAGTGGCGTTAAAATAAATTTGCGTTAACGCGTTATCATCGCCTTAACTTTGCCAGCCCTAATGCTAATATCTGCTAATTAGCACTAAGAAAGTACAGCTGAGGCTGATGAGAATCTATTTTGTTTTGCAGGTATTTGGTCTTAAATCAAAGTATTGGATAAACTTTAACCTGCTGATGGTGCGCCAAAGTGATTACATTTCATCCTGAGGGAGACATAAATGTGTAGTGTTCCAACTTTCATGGGGTTCAGTGAGTTCAGTGTCTTGCTCGGGGACACTTCAACATGTGGACAGGAGGAGTCAGGGATCGAACCAACAACCTATGATGAGTGAAAGACACGCTCTACCTCCTTAACCACAGCCGCCCCATAAAAATTACAATATGTACAAAATGATGTTAAGATATTTCACTGTATATGTGAGAACGTGGTGGCCTTGTTAGAGGAAAAGTCAAAGGATCACCTTGTAACCACATGTCTATATTTGGGCTTTTTGGACTGTTGGTCAATCAAAGCAAAGTAATTTTACGATGTCACCTTATTGGGCTCTAAGATGTTTTGACGGACATTTTTCTCTTTTGTTGACATTTTCTATGCAATCTTTTACACATTTAACAAGTATTAGCAGACAGCAAACCACACACACTTTCACATTGAAGATTACAACTATCTCCTTTTTGCAACAGTCAGAACGAGAACAAAAACCTTCATTGTTGAGGAAATATAAACTAAATATTTCAAAGACCACGGGACCAGATGAGAAAAAGTAGAGCTATAAATAGCGAATAAAAAGCCACATTTCTCAGAAATAAGCCATCCGTGTATGGCTCTTTGTAAAGCTAGTGGAGACCCGGCTCACACTGATACTACTGACTATAATACTATAATCTGCAGTCTCACTTAAAGAGCGGCATCTCTGACCTGATCGCCAACATGTCCGAACATGTGGCGTTCTCCACCCAGCTGAAACTACTCTTTCTCTCAACTTCATGGCAGCGAGTCACACGTGAGGTTTCTGATGCATTCAGATGGTCTGACTGGATACAGTCAGAGACTACTGCAGTGTGATACTGTGCAGAGAGTGAAGAAAGCAGATTGTCTCTGCATGACTAAACCTGCTGCCCTTTACACATTAAGCACAGACTTGTAGGTTCGGCTTCATATCTCCAGGAACAAGTGAAGTAATCCGAGACATAACTCACTTCACTTCAAACCATAAAAGAAAGATTTAGACCTAGGGCTGGCAGCATGGCAGCATTAACTTGTTAGGAGCAAAAAATCCTGGTAGGTCCATATTGATTGTCCTCTATGTAATGTGTTTGTACCGTGTCATCTCCACGTTCCAATTAAAGATTTACTCAAGCAATTTAGTATTGCACTTCCGTAAAGTTGGGTGGCTCACAGGAGACAGATACAAGCAGGAAGAGGCAGAGTTATTCTGACTTTTAACCCATAATATCGTGCTCCAAAAACTCTGGATCCTACAAAACTCAATAGCATCTTTCGTTCGACCCTCCCTGCCTGGTCAACACCCACATCACCCACACCCCCAGTTTGTAATGCAGGCCTTCTGTTATAACTTCAAAGTCTCAAGCCTGATCTGAGATAACCTCGGGACCAAAACTCTTAGTGGCACTAGTATTGAAGATTTTCAAACACCACCCATTTAAACTAAGGCTGCACAATTAATCAAAGTTTTGTCAAAATCGCAATACGGCTTACTGCAATTTTCAAATCGCTGGATGAGGAGGAAATCACAATATTCGTTTAATGTGAAATGTGTGTCAAAATGCCATTTTATATTAAATATTGTGGTGCTGCAGAAATGTCCTGGCCTACACATCATATTCTACAGACTTAAGAAAACATCTTTGCTTGGTACAGATCCCTGCAAAAATCACACCAATGAAAATGAGAATAATGATCATTCCTTCTAATATCCCAAATCATATTGCAATTGCAATATCAGTCAAAAATAATCGCAATTAGATATTTTTTCAAAATCGTGCAGCCCTAATTTAAACCTCTGTTCAATCATCTGTAACTACTCAGTCACACTGAGGTATAATAGATTGTATTTTCCTGCCTTACAGTTGATGCAGTTAACCAAACTAACATCACTTAAGTTCCCATTGGACACACTGGGCCATAGTGTTTAATGTCTTTCAGTGGAATCACATCATGGTGACATAAAGATGTCGGTGCATGTCGTGGCACACAACTCTAGCTTCTATTAGGGCTGCACGATTAAGGCCATAATTCTAATCACAATTATTTTGATCAATATTGAGATCAGATGTTTACTTATCATGATTATTCATTGATTTTAGGGACATTTTTTATTGAACTTTCACATTTAAATAAACAGAGTACTGCTTTCACTTTCACATTGTGCTACATTCCTGCTAATTGACAAATCTTTTCATCAAAATAAGACTCAAAATAAGGTTCTTCTTCATCTGAATTCAGTGCATTTTTGTTTTGCCCAACATATAATTGTATTATTAATATATTTTATTATAATTTAATTAATTAATTTATTTTATTAATTGTAATTCTAAATGATAAGCTGATTTTTTTTAAAACGTGTTTTATTTAGATAAGGTTCAACTTTACTGTCATTGCACACTGTATGTACAACTAAAACACAAGGCAGTTTAGCATCTAATTAGACAGTGCAAACTGTAGCATATATATATATATATA
>CAKAKR010061712.1:0-43453 GCA_916700685.1 Adelosebastes latens
ATCCCACCATCTCCTTGGCTCCTCCCACCCCTGGTATGTTAACTTTTATTTTTTAAAGATGGAGTTGGGTTATTGTTGTGGAATTGGTGTTGTATTTATGGCTTTGTGATTGCATGGCGTTGCATTTGAATGAATGAATATGAGAGACTCAGATGTCAAACGTGTTTTATCTTGTAGAGATTCGCCTGAGGAAACTGGTGGACGAGCGAGAAAAAATGATAGAGCAGGTAGGTCCATTATTCATCTGAGAAGGCCTGTTGATAATGTTTATTAAACTGTAGTCTCAGTTAGAATTAATATCTGAAGCAAAATAGCAAGTCAAAGGAAAGCTCACATACACCAAGAAGAAATTATATCTCTAACAGACTACAGTATATTACAGTCACAGCAGACTGTTGCAAGGCCATTTATTTTCAATTTCTATCATGTTTGTCCCATTACTATTAACATTGAGTTGCCTGCAGTATAATACATTTTTGCTGCACGAATGTTTAGTTTGAAAGCTGCAATTGTCTCAATTAAAGGTAGGGTCAATAATCGTGAGAAATCAGTAAGGTTACGTTCTAAAACACAAATAAACACACAACTAACAACGCAAATCTCCACATAACCCTACGGGAAGGTGCTGAGTTGCCGGATTTTGAATGAATGCAGACTTCCTGTCTGCTGGCTGTGGATCAGCGCTGCTCTCGTCAAACTACAGACACACACCGATCAAAGCTGCCCTCACAGCCCAGAGAGGAGCAGGGGATCACTGGAACACATGCACATAACACAACCTGCAGCTGCTTTGTATCTGGAGACTTGTGCCTCGGTATCAGAAGCCGAGGTGCGTGACACAGCGCTGTTATTGGCTGGGGGCTTACACCCCCACGTGGGGCCCAAAGGCTGTTTGCAGACGCCCAGAAGCATCCCGAGTAAATCAAAATAAGAAGAAAAGAGAAAATCCAGGCAGAGGGCTGTAGGGTCTCTACAGAAACAGACACCAACACACACTTCTAGTGGGGCGTAGTGATGATTGAGAGGGATTCTTTTTCTATCAGTCTATACATTGTTTTTTTAGTTAATTCTTGCATATTATACCTTTTTAAGAGCACATCAATGAGCCATGCACTGGATGACATGTTCCTTCATTACCATGAACACACACATTGTATTTATTTTGACTCGGTCCCACACACACCGTCTGCTGTCCCTCACTAGAGCACCAAATGTGTATTAATCCGCAGCTGAAAATAGTCCCCAACAAATGCATTATTACCTCCTGTTTGAGTAACATTTGCTAGAAACCACAATGACTCGCTGTTTTATGAAATGACTGAGCCTTTAAAAAGATAAAACAATACATTTGTGAGATGTTCATAAATATGTATGTCTTCAGTAGGAACCAATGTGCTTGGGGTCGGGGACTCACAGTATCAAGAGAGGACATTCTCATTGGATTTTCCCTTAAACTCATTTTAAAAGACAATTGCAGTATCTTCTATCATGACAATACGTTATATCGTTTCAGTGACCTACAGAAATTGACACGGTGGCCAACATTACACTGTAAAATGAAAAAAAAATGAGTTATATGTTGCTCATGGAGACTTGTCATTCATCAGCTGGTGTGTTAATGGCTCCATTTACAGGTAAAGAAACTAAAGTCCCAGTTGGACCAGAAGACACAGAGGAACGGCACTGACAACAGTGCAAGCCCGGATGGTGAAATTCTTGAAAACGGCAACGATCCAAACGTAATAGAACTGCAGAGTGAGTAAACACAATGCATGGAAACAGACCGGTAATTGCAGTTTTGCTACTGTATCGTCTCCTACAACTCAAGAATATATGCTTTTGCTAAACCTTCCCAGGAGATTCAAGCAGGCAAATAAGTGACTTCAAGTTCAAACTTGTGAAGGCAGAGCAAGAAGTCACCGCTTTGGAACAAAATGTGAGTCGAGAAGAATTATGAATTCATAGCATACCTAAAAATATGAATATTCTTATCTGAGAAGTCTAATCTGCTTTTTTTTGTTTTTTTGTTTCCAGGTGATCAGACTTGAGGGTCAGGTGACACGCTACAAGTCTTCAGCAGAGAACGCCGAGAAAGTGGAGGATGAGCTGAAGGCAGAGAAACGGAAACTACAGAGAGAGGTAGAGCGTTGTTTTCTTAAGCTGGGGACACACCAACCCGACATCGGAGAACTAGCAGCGACGAAGGCCGCCTGTTACGTCGCTCATGTTTTGGCCAAAAGGTTGCACCCGAATACATCGCAAAGACTACAGCTGGCGGCCAACTAGCACTAGACGTTCTGCGCCTACGTGAGATTAAATAACTCTCCGCACCAGCAGGCGGTGGTAGTCTGTATTTGTCATTCAAAACGGGAAACCGGAAAACCGAGATATACAAGCCGTTGTTATGATACGTACATGAAACAAAGTGGCGTTAGCCGACCATTTTCACACCACTCTCACTCACCACTTAGATTCATTCCAGATGACCATGTCGCTGTTAAAATATCCGTGTATTAGAATGACCAGATGAGATGGAGATGAAAAATGAGAAGAGCCTTTTGTGTTTTTCCTCTTGACTTTACTCGTTGGCTTGCTTTCCTCACTTCCGTTTCTGTTCTTGTGCACTGATTCGTTTAAGCTGAACAGCCAATCAGGGCGATTTCTCTCACCGATTCAACATGCTGAATTCAACATGCTGAATCGGCCAAAAAAACCTCCGACAGGGCAGACTAGAACCGATGGTGTGGGACAAACCGAAAATAGTGCGCCGACAGACGCTCACCGACGGCCCCAAACTGTCCGACGGCCGACCGTTGGCTGGGTGTGTCAGGGCCTTTACACTGTAAAAAATGACATGCTAGCCCATTTACCAGGCTCTGTTTTAATTGCAACATATTCTCTTTCCCTATTTGACTCAATAGTTGCGTTCAGCACTGGACAAGATCGATGAACTCGAGTCGAACAACAGCCACCTCTCTAAAAGACTGGACAAGATGAAGACCAGTCGTGGCATGGCACAGACTCCATAGAAGCGCCGCCCCCCCACACACATATCAACTCCCCCTTTCTCACTGGCTCATCTCTTGAATGAGAGTCATCCTGTGTTTTTGGGTTTCTCTTCACCTGCCTGATAGCAACCTTAAGAAAAAGAACAAAAAAAAAAAAATCTTAGTTATCATATCCACAGAATAGAGAACCCCAACAAGCAATGTGCCATTTCTTTGTCTGTTTTCTGTCTGATGAGAAATCTTCGTAGCGTTATTGCACACACGCAGAAAAGTACATGAAGTCGTGGAGCGGATGTTTGTGTGCCTCGTGACTTTGGTTGAAACCTCTGCACTGCTCTGCTAAAGGGGGGGGAACGGGGCCACGTGAAGAGTCCTGGGACGGAACTGTAGTGAGAGACAAAATGCTGCACTGCCCTCTTTTCTGCTGCCTCTCATCAAGATTCAAGATTGTTACTCGTCTTGTTCACATGGAGGACAGAGAACTTCAAGAAAAGACAGATGACAGTGCTCTGAACAGTACCCGACGGTGTCCATGGCCCAAGACTGTCAGCCGTCATTGCAGAGAAGACATGAGTGCTTTGTGTGTGTCGTGAATGAAAGAGCAACATTGAAGTGTATTTTCCTCCTTTGCATCCGAAGCCAAACTGATTTTAAAGATGTAAAATGTTTGGGTGTGTTTGTCACAGACAGAAAGGATTGCTCAGTTTTTTTACGGAGCACCCACCAACACATTATAATCACCACAGTCAACAAGTCACCAGCTTTCAATTGTAGTTCCTTTACGTAGCCAGCAGCCCGATTGCAGGTTATTGAATGTTGAACAGCTTGATTCACAGCGTGTAACCGCCCTTCTACTAAGATCCAGTCACATCTTCCAGCTTCTCTCTCTGCTTCATATAGTCAGTCACTGGTTGGCTCTTGTGCACACACTTCATTGCTGAGACTTACTGAAGAAAAATGTGACAACGGGGACTCAAAACGGTGTTAGCAGGAGATGGCAAACACACTGGGGAGACGCTGCTTCACTGTTTACAAAGCTTTAAAAATGTTTGTAAGGAAACATAAAGAACTGTAATCTTTGTGCAATAAAAGTTCAAACCATATTGGTATCTGCATATGTGCATTTTAGTTCTGGATTTTCTGAATCTTGTCTTTTTAACACTGTTCCCCCCCATATCCCATGTTTTTCTTCTTTTCTTTCTTTCGGCTGTGTTTCCTTCATCAGGGCCGTATCGGAGGCTAAGCTCAACAGTTCGTTCTTGACCTTTGTGACGGTAGTTTGGAAAGCTCTGGAACAAGCGAGTAAGTAGACCTTGAGCTGAGATTTTGTCGGATGTCGTGTCTCATTGCTTTATACTAGGGATGCACCGATCTGACTTTTTCAGTCCTGATAGCGATACCTGGGCTTTGGGTATCGGTCGATACCGAGTACCGATCCGATACCAGTGTTTAATTAATAAGCTGTATACCTCACCTCGTGTGGAAGTTACTGGGATCATTTATGTTTAAGACAACATCAGGCTGGACTTAAACATCGCTTTCTTAACTTTGTTTAACAAAATGTAGCAAATAAATACATAGATATACATTTACTGAATTCCTTCTATCCATCCATTATCTGTAACCGCTTATCCTATTCAGGGTTGTGGGGGGAGCCGATCTCAGCTGACATTGGGCGAAGGCAAGGTACACCCTGGACAGGTAATTTACTAATTTCTTATTTCTTGATAAAATAATAAATCCTACACCAGCAACTTGGTAAAAAATGTACTTTAATTTTATGGTTCAAGTCCCGGATGACGGGACAAGCAGCCAGACATAAAAGTCCTGTTTTTATGTCTCAATTTAAAATAAATTGAATTGTTTAACAGGAGAATTGATGAGACAGAAGTGTTTGCTGTTGTAAGACAGGTTGCAGTCCATGGGTAAAGGCATTCCCTGAGTTACACTCTGCTACTGCCCCCTGCTGGCCTGGACAGGATCCAACACTGATTCACTTAAAATGAACAAACGTCTTCAAAATACAGTTAATTTGATGTCAAAATACAATAAATACATGAACAACAATGTGACTACATTCTTTGTGAGTCACATTCTTCCAAAGACAAATAAATATAAAAAAATAATAAAAAGTTCCCTAAATATTAGTAGGCCTATAGTACAGCACCGCAATTATGAATCTAAAGCACCACTCTTTTATTATACAGCAACCCAAATATGCTTTCCAGGGCAGATCTAAGTCTCTGAGATTCCTGTCACACCAATTTACAAAAAAAAATAGACATACATTAAAATTTAAACCTGCAGTAGGCTGAATTTTTTTGGCATCATTGGGCAGAAATTCCATAATAACCTTTCAGCATATTGTAATTCAAGTGTTCTGAGAGAAAACTAGCCCATGCCCCCGGACCCCCGAATCCCCCCTAGCTGGCTACTGTTTCCCACTGGCTGGCTACTCCATATCCTTGTGGAAAGCTCTGATCAGGGGCTCAAAAAATAAAAGCAGGGTACAGAAAGAACAAGAAAATTAAAGGATCAGAGAGACAATGGCCAAATTTCTGGCCATCAAAAAGTGTACTGAAGCAGAGGAGAGGAGCTAGGCAGACTAGCAAATAAAACCAGCTGTAGCGGGCTCAGTTTTAAAGCTGGAGTGGAGATACTGGTATCACATGAAACTAGACGACCGGGAGTCGGGGTGGATGAGGGCCCCAATTTGGAAAGTTTGTTCCCCTGCCCATAATTCCTAATGGCTGGCCTGCTACTGCCTAGCAGAAAGTCAACTGAACAAAGCAAAGCTGATGTTTTATTGGTTTATTTCTCGGGACACTCATCCGGGTTTGGTGAATTGACTGCTGGGTAATGTGCCGTCCTGTGTAGTTGTGCTTGACAGACTGTCACAGTATGTCCGCTTTTGGATGCGCTGTATCATTCGGCGCCCATAAAAGTCCCGATAGTCTGCTGGGAGCTCATCCAGAGTGTGTAATGCTCTCTCCAGGGCCTGAAGGGCTCGAGTCGCAGCCACAGGGTCTTTGTTACCATACGGGTCCTTTCTGTCATAGCTGTCCGCCGGTAGATGGCGCCAGAACACATTCACACCTACGCCAAACTGCAGGGCCAGGGTGTTATGGAACCACAGGGCTGAGGAGAACAGGGACACTTGATTATGTAAAGGCTTTCAATCCTCCTTGATATATTATAGATTTATAAACATATATTATATATTATTAGCAGGAAAGTGTGTGATGTGTTTTTAATATTAAAGGGCGGTGCATTTTTGAGGTTTTTATATCATTCTGTAGCTTCCCAGTGGTGTTCCTTGTAAGTGTTCAAATCCGAACATTCAAATGTATGGATGTTTTAGCGTCAAAATGCTATTTTCCCAAGCCCTTCTAAAACCTTTTTCCCACATGACCTGACGTAGGTTTCTGCATGATGACGTTCTACATATATATACATTTATCCTTATCCATAGTCAGGGTGCATTACAGTAACTTAGGTGGCGGTTGGCATACTCTGACTTTGGAGAAGCAGACAGGAGTACCGGCATGGAAGCTAAGCAATGTACTGCTATGGACGCCACGTTAGTGGGGCGGCTGTGGCTCAGAGGTAGAGCAGGTCGTCCACCAATCGGAAGGTCGGCGGTTTGATCCCCAGCTCCTCCGGTCACATGTTGAAGTGTCCTTGAGCAAGATACTTAACCCCAAATTGCTCCCTAAGCCTGTGCCATCGATGTCTGAATGAGTATTTAGATTAAATCCTGATCCTGACATCCTCTGCAATCAAGAGCTTTGAGTGGACGGAAGACTAGAAAAGCGCTATATATATATATATATATGGATTGCAAGAGGACAGTTTGCCTTACCAGGGATAAAAAGTAGATCTCCAGGCTCCAGCACACACTCGTATCTCTTTGCCTTCACAAACTCAGGAAACCGATTCAGGTCTGGGGAGTCGATGTCCAGGACCTCTGATTTATCACCTGATGGGTTCAATTAAAATCATAAGAGCCATTATAATATTATACCAAGCTATTAAAAACACTCGCAAAAACATATTCATCCAATCAATATCAGAGTTTAATATGAAAGTGGACTAGGCTGATTAGAGTATATTTTGAGTCTTTCCATAGCCACTTGCCTGACAGGTAGAGGTGCAATGCATCCTGGGGGCTGTAGAGAGCCACCCTCTTCTTCCCCGTCACCTGAGCCAGCAGGTTATCCATCACCTGAAGGAATGAACCCGAAGACCAGAAGAGGGAGAGCTTACTGAGGCTACTATCTTAGAAATTCAACTTGATTTCCTTTGAGAGATAAATTAAATCATTACATTAGCAGTTCTAAAATATATATTTATATAATCATACACCACCTACACCTGTGCTGAAAAACAGCACATACAAAATGCATCTTCATAACACCATCCTCAACGATGGCCCTAAAGCTGCACGGCACACGTTATGAGGTCAGCGTCTCACTCAATGATACAGACAGGTGACAGATAAAAAGACAACCTGAAAAAACTAAAATGCAGACCACTCACATCGTAGTGCGTCCACAGCTGAAGACCACAGGAGCTGATGCGGAACACGCTGGAGAAAAACTGATGGGGTTCAAAGAACTGCGGGATGTGAAAATCCTCCGCCAAGTCTGGGAACTGTTTGCTCAGATCAGCAGGTTCCTGCGATAGAGACATTTATTATTCCTGCTCAAGAGCTTCTGCAGAGTCGGACTGAAGACATTTTTGCCATATAAAAACTAGCC
Organism: Adelosebastes latens; assembly: GCA_916700685.1. Taxonomy (NCBI): domain Eukaryota; kingdom Metazoa; phylum Chordata; class Actinopteri; order Perciformes; family Sebastidae; genus Adelosebastes; species Adelosebastes latens. The sequence goes on from CAKAKR010061712.1 coordinate 7,769, forward strand.
TGTCAAAGTAAACATGATAATAACGCAACTTGCGATTTCTAAAGCTAGAGTGAAGATACTGGTATCATATGAAACTAGAAAACCTAAAGATGTAGTATGACATGGTTGGGTACCAATGACCAACCATGTCATACTAGCTTGTTATGAAGGACGTTAAATAACGCTCCAAACTTACACTACATTTTGGCGAGGAAAATCTTTGGCCGTTTCCAAAGGGGTCCCTTGACCCCTGACCTCAAGATATGTGAATGAAAATGAGTTCTATGGGTACAAACTAGTCTCCCATTTACAGACATGCCCACTTTATGATCATCACATGCAGTTTGGGGCAAGTCATAGTCAAGTCAGCACACTGACACACTGACAGCTGTTGTTGCCTGTTGGGCTGCAGTTTGCCATGTTATGATTTGAGCATATTTTCATGCTAAATGCAGTACCTGTGAGGGTTACTGGACAATATTTGTCATTGTTTTGTGTTGTTAATTGAATTACAATAATACATATATACATACATTTTCATAAAGCAAGCATATTTGTCCACTCCCATGTTGATAAGAGTAATAAATACTTGACAAATCTCCCTTTAAGGTACATTTTGAACAGATAAAAATGTGTGATTAATTTGCAATGAATCGCTATTAACTATGGACAATCATGCAATTAATTGCGATTAAATATTTAAATCGATTGACAGCCCTAATAAATACACAGCAAAACTAAGGTACAAAACCTAATGTTCTATCTTCACCAATTTCATAAGATTGAGTTTTCTTACCTTTCGTACGTCCTCTCCCAGCGATCGAAGATAATAGCTCTCATCCTAAAATAATACCAAGAAATGTGTCGTTAAAAGATATAACACACTGAAAAAAGTGTACACCATATCCTGATTTTATCCTTACTTACCTCACACAGGAAGAAGTCAGAGTGTTTTTTTTCAGATGCCCTTTTCACAAATTCATTGAATGGCAGAGTCCTGTGAATAAAGAGGCGTAGCTGACAACTCTGCCCAGAAGGAGTATTGATCAGTGTGACTGCATGTGAGAGAGAGAGCTCACTTGTACACAAAGTTTTTGTGAAGGAAGTCCATCTGCGGCACAGTAGATACGTGAATCTTCACTTCCTTGTCTCCCCCTCTCTGTCCGAGATATTCCACCGTCCACTTTTCCAGGCACGGTCCGAGACACAAGCCTCTCAGCACGGCTGGTCTGCGCTGGAAAACAATCGGTATCATTTAGCTGTAGATGCACATCTGATGGCAAATACATGTATCCAGGCAGGATCCAATATCATATATAACATTATACAAAACTCCACCAATTATACACATGAAGATCATTTTACTCGTCATGGGGAGTACTAGTACTCAGGCTGCTATAACAGTTGTATAGAGTCCTCTGTGGCATCAGACATTGTGTGGGTCATAGAGTTTAAAAGCTATGGCCATTTACCAGGCTGTAATGGTCTAATGAATAGACACTACTTTTGGAATTGGTTATGTCTTTAAAATTGAAAAATTAAAGAATTTGATGCCTGCTCTTCCATTGTTTCCTAACCGTTCATGTTACACGGTGGAGAGCAGCAGGGAGCAGTATAATAATGATAATAATCTTTATTTACATAGCACCTTTCAAAACACAGTTTCAAAATGCTTTACAATAAATTTAAAACACACAAGGATAATGTAATGTACTAAAAGTCAATAACTAAACACATAAAAACCCAAAGGGTAAAACAACTAAAACGTCATAAAATGACCTTGTAAGGAATGACGCATCCAAGGATCTCAGAGTGCGTGATGGGATATAGGGCAATAATAGATCTGATAAATAACTTGGGGCGAGGCCTCTTTCATTTTCATTCAATTTCATTTCATTCTCACTGTGCAATATCATTTTCCACTTGTGCAATTTTGTCAATACTGTATATACTGCTCCTATTTTTATACTTCCATCTATTTAAATGGTTCATATTTTGTTACACTTTGTTTAGCTCTTTTTTTTACTGTGTTAGCTGATGCATCTTGTTTCTTGCACTATCCCCTTTGCTGCTGTACACTGCACATTTCCCCACTGCGGGACTAATAAAGGAATATCTTATCTTATCTCTTATCTTATAAATTGAGATTTGATTAAGGCTGCAGCTAATGATTATTGTCATTGATTGATTAATCTGTTTATCAATATTAACACTTTAGACTTTAAAATGTCACAAAATAAACAACAGTTTATAGTTATCCAAAACACAGAAAGTTAGTGTTTATGATAAATAAATGACTGCAATGTTTAACTGATTTGAAGCTGCTTTATCTGCTGTCATCAACTAATGCTGCAGAGCCTTACTGTAAACATCACCAGTAAGTTAGACCTAATCTGAGACATTGCCTTTTATATATGTATACCACCAGGATACGCAATACAGCAATAAAGTGCATTTTGAGGCAACTTTTGAGAATGCCAGCTGCTAAAAAGGTCTAAGGAGCAGCAGCAGTCTGGTGCTGATGGATTGATTAGGGCTGCAGCTAATGATTATTGTCATTGATTGATTAATCTGTTTATCAATGTTTACACTTTAGACTTTAAAATGTCGAAAAATAGTGGGAAAAAAATGCCCATCACAGTTTCTCAGAGCAAAAAGTATCATCTTGTATTGTTAGTTTTATCTAAACAACAGTTTATAGTTATCCAAAACACAGAAAATGAGTGATTATGATAAATAAATGACTGCAATGTTTGCTGGTTTATCTGCTGTCATTAACTAATCTGTCATCAACTAATGCTGCAGAGCCTTACTATAAACATCCCCAGTAAATTAGACCTAATCTGAGACATTACCTTTTATATATCTATACAACCAGGATAAGCAATACAGCAATAGAGTGCATTTTGAGGCAACTTTGAGAAGCTGCTAAACAGGTCCAAGGAGCAGCAGCAGTCTGCTACTGATGGATCCTGTATTCAACATGTTCCTGGTCTCATGCAGACCAACACTAGTCACCAGGATGTATCTCACCTCTGGATAAATCTCTCGCAGAAACACGTCCTTATCTACATCTGTAAATATCTGCACAGGAACTTTTCCCTGCAGCTCCATCTCACAGGACTTCTTCAGATGTTCCCTGGCTGGTGGAAGTAAATAAAGAGAGTCACATTGTTAGTCTTCCCCATAGAAACAAAAACATGACTAAGTGAAAGTCGACTGTAAAAAAACAACAATATAACATATAAATTACAAAACAACGTGCTTGTGTGGTTAATACAAAAAAGCATGATATTCTCTGTATTTTGTTGCATTACTGTCTGTATTTTTAATATTGGTTGTTTGTTCCTCACCGGAATTTAGAAGTAGACAGACAACAGGGCTTCCGGAGAGAGAATAAAGATGTCTCTGCCCGTGTTGAGAGGATGTCACCGGTTTCCATCATCACTCAGCTTCTCTCGTCTGTTTCTAAATGAAACTATCATCCGGAACCGGTCCGGTACCACGCGGTTACCGTCTCCAGCAGCTGTTGCCATGGCAGCAGCGGTTCCGGTCCGCCGGTACAGCTCCAAACAGACCCAGAACCAGCAGGTCGTGGTGGTCGGGATCCCGAACCCCTTCATCTGGGTCCGGACCAGGATCTACTACTTTCTGATCCGGGCTTACTTTGATAAAGAGTTCAGCATCGAGGAGTTCACGGAGGGAGCGAAGCAGGTCTGTAAAACACCTGAGAACAGATGGTGGGGAAGTGATGAGAGCTGGTTAAGTTACAACTTATCTGACTGCTATAATCATTGAAGGTCATTTATTTGACAACCAAACCCCCCCAATTAATACCCTGTTAATCATGTTGTTGTTGTTGTTGTTGTTGAGGTTGCTTTGTTGACTCTTGCAGGCCTTCTCCCACGTGTCCAGACTGTTGTCACAGTGTCAGTGGGAGGCTTTAGAAGGGCTCGTGGCTAAAGACGTGAGTATGGGAACCTGTACCCCTGTATCTGTCCATGTACATTCACTGGGTGTCTCAAGCTGATCCCTACTTCCATTGTATACAATATGCATGTACTCATCTTTCTGACTGTACCGTTTTTGCAGTATACAACACGCAATAGCTAGTTAAATGTCACAAATAGAATACAATCCTAATATTTAATTTTTTGTTTGTCATATTTCCTCAACTGATCTCAACATGGCTGCCGAGTCATAAACTTTCTCATTTTACAGCTAAACAGTACACTACAAGATGTTTCTGAAAATATTTTACGTGATAAATAGGCATTACAGTCAAGTTAAGCTTCATCAAGACCAAGGAGCTGGTGGTGGACTTCCGGCGGAGCAAGAAGAGGCCCCCAACTCCCATCACCATCCGAGGGGAGGAGGTGGAGGTGGTGGACTCCTACAAGTTCCTGGGAGTAAACATAAACAATAAACTTGACTGGACCGACAACACAGAGGCCCTGTACAGGAAGGGACAGAGCAAACTGTTCTTCCTTAGGAGGCTCAGGTCCTTCAACGTCTGCAATAGGTTGCTGCAGATGTTTTACCAGTCTGTAGTTGCCAGCGTCCTCTTTTTTGCATGTAGGGGGGGGTAACACCAACACAAGGGATGCCAACAAACTAAACAGGCTGGTTAGGAAGGCTAGCTCTGTAGTTGGATCCAAACTGGATGATCTGGAGGTGGTGGCAGAGGGGAGGATGAGGAGGAAGCTGGACGCTATCCTGGATAACCCCTCCCACCCCCTTCATGATGAGCTAGTCAAGATGAGGAGCACCTTCAGCCACAGACTCATCCCCCCTCGGCACAACACAAAGTGCCTGGGTCAGTCCTTCATGCTGGTAGCCATCAGGCTCCACAACCAAGGCTGACCCCCACATGAGAACTATGAGGACACTAAACTTAAAACACGCACTATCTGCATCTATCTGCACTACCTGCAACCACCTCTTTTAACCACTGGTGCACTTTAAACTTTAAACTTACTTTACACTACATCCCATATACCATTTTATAGACTGTACATATTACATCTATTTATTGTACACTACATTTTTTATTGAGGGACGGTACACACTATGTCCATTCACTATGTCGATTAACTATGTTCATTCACTATGTCCTTTCACTATGTTCATTCACTATGTATATTCTGTATTTCTATTTATTGTTTTATAATCTTTTTGTACACCTGTACCTCTGTATCTGCGCTTTGCTGCTTTGACACCTGAATATCCCCCCGGGGATTAATAAAGGTTCATCTTATCTTATCTTATCTTATGTAATTTTTCATGTCTTTGCAGTTGATTGGAAAGCTCGAGGAAAAGTGCAACCTGCTGCCATCGAGCTACAAGAAAGCTCTCTCTGCAGATCCTGATGAGATCATGTACACGACACCTGGAGACGTGGGAATCTACTATGATGATGATGGTCAGCATGAAGTGTTGTCCCTGACTTTTTTTTTTAAAAGGAAAAGGCTGGCGATATCTGTCTGATCCTTCTCATTGTCAATAGCTCCCATGAAAAGATCAAAACCAACAATTAATGTATCCTACAAACAAGTATTGTCTGTATATCACAGCCAGATATATCTTCTTTCTCCTTAGAGCTCCATTGTTGCCCAAAACAATCAATGAATCACACTGCACCACATTTTATTTGTATTGCCCAATATCACAAATGTACCTCAAGGGGCTTTACAATCTGTACATGCATAAGATACCCTTTATTCTAGATTCAGATTAGAATCAAAAAAGTCTTAAATGGGGGAAAAATGGAAGAAACCTCAGGAAGAGCAACAGAGGAAGGATCCCTCTTCCAGGACGATAGATGTTGTGTGTAAAGAACAGACCAAGTGTGATTATTTGTGTGGTGTTAATCAGTGTCTGTACTACTTTTCCAGGGAGAAAGTTTGTCAGTATTCTGATGCGTTTCTGGTATCTGACAAGTGCACGTCTTCCTAATGACACCATGGAGGGGACCCGTGTCTTCCAGGTGGCCATAGGTGGAGAGGGAGAAGCAGAAACTAAGAGACTCCTAACTGCAAACTATGAGTGAGTATATCTTTCCTGTCAGGAGTGAAATGACTCATGCATATAAAATATGAATAATCTTTGTGTGATTTAAGAGTATTCATTCTGATCTTTTCTTTTCGGCTTTCTGACAGATTCCAAAGAGAGTTTACTAAGGGGGTTCCTCCAGACTGGACTATTACGAGGATAGAGCACTCTAAGCTTTTGGATTAAGGTGGTTTTGATTTGAGGCAGTTGTGCCACTGGAAACTAATCAAAGACATGAAATTCCCCTCAGTATTTGCTTTCTTTACATTGAGTAAAAACAAAGAGCTCAGGATTATCCACAGAGGGAAAACATGATGCATCTCCTAAGTCAGAGGAAAGCACCAGGACAAACTTGAATTCATCCAATATTCACTGTAGAAAAGACATATGAGCCAAACCCATCTATTCTAATAGATACTGTCCAGAACTGTCTGCAGTATAAAAGTGTTTCTTGTGGTTTTCTTCACTATCACTGATTTCCCCCCTAAAAAACAGCAATCAGACTACAGTAGGTTTGTGAACCTCTGTTTTTGAAGGTTTTGCACATTTAGGAATGTGGCAAGGTGAATCAAACATTATTTTCAACTAATGTATAGCCTTATTTTAACTATTATTACAACATCATATCAGATGGGGTTTGCTGGACATGGGTGTGCCTTGCACCTGTTCTTGGAAACTCATGTTTTTTTTTATTTTTGGAAAGACTGACTCTTGTCTGATACTGTATTTCCAGGTAAATAACTATGGAGGACGTGTGTGGTATAACAATGTTTCAATTCAACGTGCCAGATTTGTTTCCACACAAAAAAATCTGTCTTTCTTTTTTTTCCACACAACCTGTTGCAGTCACCTGACTCTGAAGTACATGCTATATACTGTATGTACCATATGTGTATAGTACATGTGTTTGTAATTATTAAGGCAGCTTATGCAGCTGCACCAGACCCTTGATTGTTTTATTAAAGATTTGAGAAATGAAGAATGTGCCATTAATTTCCTGCAGTATTTTCTACACACACATTTTGTGTTTCCGTAATTTTTCTTCTTCTTATATATTCCTTGACACATGATTGCACAGACCATAGGACTTGTCTGCAAAATCATGTATTTTTTGGTGTTTGAAGGATTAAAGCTTCAGTACGCAACAAGTTTTTGGCATAGTTGGACAAAATTCCATAATAACCTTTCAGCATATTGAAATTCAAGTGTTCTGAGAGAAAATGAGACTAAAAAAATCTAGCCCGAAGCCTTTGACCAATCACGGGTCATTTCAGAGAGAGCGTTTCTATTGGCTGTGCTCCGACTGGTGGGCGGTGCTTGGTATTTCCTCAGCAGATCTCAACATGGCTGCTGGGTCACAAACTTTCTCATTTTACAGCTAAACAGTACACTACAAGATGTTTCTGAAAACATTTGATCAGCGCTGCCTAGTTTGACCGTTTGATCGGAGTTTGCGAGTGATTGACAGCTGCGCAGAGACGGCAAGGCTCCAGATCAGCTCTGATTGGTTGTTTTCCTCCGGTCTGTGAAATCTTACAGATGCCATTAGGAGCACCGGAGGACACCGAGTTACATGATTTTTTTCAGATTACCTGTCTCATGCACTGCTGTCAGGATATAGTGACCGTTTTATAAAAATTACTTTTTTTAATAATATTTGCTCCATTCCTACCCACTGCAGCATTAAAATCAAAATGTATAAATGGAAAAATATAGTTACATGGGTTAACACGCATGCACATATAATTTACATATGCTTGGAGGTGACCTGACATGTGAAGGAGGATGCATATGTGTGCCCATGTAAATGATATTACTATATATTTGCGCTCCCCCCTCCCCCTTTATTTTCTATTAACTTATTTGTTTATTTAATTTATTATTGTTTTATTTTGTTGTTTTGTGTTTTTTTAAATTCTATTCTTTCTTTTTATTGTTATTATTATTATTATTATTATTATTATTATTATTATTATTTCTTTTCTTCATTTTTTTTCAATTTTGAATGTTGAAGTTGTTTTCTCTAGCGTACTTAATGAGTTTGTCTATAAGCACAACTACTTAAAAAAATGGTTTAGAAACTATTGTAATTACGAACTGTAAATTGCATATATGAAAACAACCTAGAAAAAAGGAAAAAATAAAGTATATATAAAAAAAAAAAAAATCAAAATGAATTCTAATAACTGAAAAAAAACAAAAACAAATGTGTACCAAAAACACAGACACTAATGAAGATAACGTTGGCCATTCTGAAATGCAATACAATCATAAAAGAAAGGGTTTTTTTAGGGGGGGGGGAGGGTTATTGAACAAATTCAGATTTACAAACAACATGGCTCATAGATCATTGCATTAGAGTAAAATGACAAGGTGCATACAGAACAAGAACAGATAAAATATGTTAAAATATACACGAAAATAATAATAAATTAAATTAATGGCTAGGGCTGTAACTGTAATTCATATTCTTCTATTATGCTAAGAAGTTTCAAAGCATTTTTGTTTTTCATGACTTTAAGGGCTTTAATGTAAGAAAGAAACTCAGAATGAAACACATTAAACCTAGGTTTCACTTTCATATATTTGGATTTGTGCAAATAAAATTTTGCAAGAATGAGAATGTTATTCACCAGAAAGTCATCTTTGTATTGTCCATGACAAGACCATAAACATAAACAATGTCCTTTTGAGAGAAGTTTACCAGATGATAAACTTTTGGGAAAAGCCAGTCATGTATATCAGAAGCCATAAAGCTCCAGAATACATAATAAAAGAAAGGTAAAAATGCAATGAAATGGAAAAATAGCATGAAAGAAAACAATCTGCTCTCCTATTGGTCTATTTTCCTCAAGTTCTCTCTCCTCCTATTGGCTGTTCAACCTGCCAATCAGCACCGTGTGTATAGTATGTGGTTCCTGTTGTGAGAGGTTCAGCCGGTGAGTGTGACAACCTGTGTGGTGTCTTAACGTGGCGAGGAGGAGTTCACACAGAATGAGAAACATGGACATTAAACACCTGTAATATCTAAACAACCCGGAGTCCGACTTGAACCATGAAACTCGCTACTGTGGCCTTTTACGGGTTAGCTCTGGGGCTGCTGGCGGTCGGCCTGCGAGAGCTGCTGACTGGCTGCGAGGAGAACAGATGCAGTATGACCTACATGTTTGAATACCCAGAGTACCGGGTGAGTAGTCGGGATAATTAATGCACACCTCATGCAATACCTTACCCACAAACTAGCTAACAGCGTAGCATAGGTGTTGCAGAAGCTAAATAGACTGTATCCTGCTAAATGCTTCTTTCGTTGTGCTTCCACCTGAACATAAATGATCCCTGTTTCTTAGCGTCTCTTCAGCTATTTCCTGAATGTTGCTATCGTTACCCAGCAGAGCAGGTAACGTCAGACGTCAGTAGGGCTGTGTTGCCTCTCAACGGGGCTCATGTATTTCCTCAATGGCTTCTTCTATAAACACACCTTTAAACACACCTATATGTCTGTCTGGAGGTGTGTGTGAAGATCAGGCAAAATGAGTTATAAAACCATAAGTCAACTGCTGATCATTGAATCCTCTGAGCAGATCAGCTTTAAAAGATAGGGACACTATAATAGGCTACAGGTCAGGTGAAGTTGCTGTTAGTTAATGTTAAAGGTCCCATATCATGCTCATTTTCAGTTTCATACTTGTATTTTGTGTTTCTACTAGAACATCTTTACATGCTGTAATGTTAAAAAAAACACTTTATTTTCCTCATACTGTCTGCTTGAATATACCTTTATTTACCCTCTGTCTGAAATGCTCTGTTTTAGTGCATTTCAACGGAATTGCAACAGAATTGCACTTCCTGTCAGCTGATGTCATTCACATACACTACAACCAGGAATAAACTGGGACACATTTAGAATGTTTACGTTTAAAACCGTGTAATGGTCTAAATATTGTATATTTGTGACATCACAAATGGACAGAAATCCTAACGGCTTGTTTCATACGCACAATTTCTGAATAGGGGCTGTGTGTATTTCTCTGTATATTGAGCGCTTTGATACTTTCACAGTATTTATATATCACTTAAACCTGCTTCATAATATAAAAGACATGAAAATCTCACTATTTACAATATGGGACCTTTTAATAGTGTCATCGCCATAGAAGCTGCATGATATGTCAGTGCATGTCACAGCCTAAGAGACAACCACAACAACAACAACAACACATAATAGATGTAACTCACACTCTGCCTTTTATTTACTCCTCTACTTCATGTTTTTTTTTTTTGTTGTTGTTTTTTTACATTTATCCTTTGATATTGCAACATATTGTTATTAATTGTTTTTTATTCGTTTGTTTGTTTTATTGACACAACAAACATGAATTACTTCTTTATTGTTTTCTTCCATTTACATGCATGTTCTTTTTTAAATATCTATATATTGTAATTTGCTTAATGAATTGTAAATTTGTGTATATATATGTTTTTGTTTTTATTTTGTTCTTTTTTAAAAAATATATTTATTATTGAATTGACGCTTTGGCAATATTGTTCACCTGACAGTCATGCCAATAAAGCAAATTGAATTGAATAATGTTAGCAGTGCAATGTAGGTCGCCTTCCTCTGCTTTATGCTCACTAATGTGTTCATCTGTCCAGAAGTGGAGCACAGCTGGGGGGGCACTGTGTATGGGTTACTTCACACAGGAGGGTGTATGCTCTTTTGTTCTAAGAGAGGAAGTATAAAAATAAAAAAAGAGCACCATATATCTAAAAGAAATCATTTGTTTATGTGGTTAATGGACCTCAGGGCTATAGCTCAGTGTTAGCGCTCGCTATGAATACAGGGCAGATGAGAGAGGAACTCATTATCAGGATTTCTTAACAAGTAAGTCTGAGGTGGAAACCAAACATTTGATAGTGCTGACATATGAGTGACAAATCATGATCTGTCATTTTGGTTAATGTGATATTGTGATACAGCTCAATTTTCTGGTTATGTCCATCATACTTTCATGTACCCCAAATTTGATGTCTTCAAACGGCTTGTTTTGTTCAACCAACAGTCCAAAACTCAATTTACAGTAATAGAAAATAGATCAAAGCAGTAAGTACTCGCATTTCAGAGGATGGAAACTGCTCAATTTTGGCAACTTTGGCAAAATTGTTGCACAATCTTCTCCCAATCGACTACTTGATTAATGGACTAATGATTTCAGCCATTACCAATATTACCCAGCCCCAGATGTAATCTTACTCTTGTACAGTACATGAACAGAACAAAGTACTATGTAGTAGGGATGCACCAATCTGACGTTTTTAGTCCTGATAGCGATACCTGGGTGATACCGAGTACCGATCCGATACCAATCTTTATTTAATAAGCTGTATGCCTCACTGTGTGGAAGTGACTGGGATCATTCTCTTATGTGTAAGGAATTATCAGGCTTGATAACAAATGTAACAAATACATACATATATATCAATTTGAATTATTTAATTTTTGTTTATTATTAAAGTCATAAATCGTACAACAACTGTAAAAAAAACAACTTCAAAATCATCAGGGATTACAATTTAGGTGTAAAACTTTTTAAAGCAGCAACAAATTGGTCAAAACTTAAACAGGAATTATAATTCCAGTATACAATGTATGTAGTATCAAAGAATTGTTTGAGGTGGACAGCAAGGCAGGGAGGTGTTATCTGACAGCTGTAGACACTGCTGTAGCTGCTGTACTGTGCTTGATAGTGAGACTGTTGCGTGATGTTTTTATAAGTGTGACAACAATGTTATTGAACTGTGTGAGACCAATGTGACTGTGGGACTTCACCTCCTAATCCTGCATGCTGTGTTCACAGCGTGTGGCTCTGCCTCGTCGTGTGGCCAGACTGTACCCAGCGTACGGGCTCTACCTGTACGGAGAGGGTCTGTACGCCCAGGAGACCCGAGCGCTCAAACTCACCAGTGCCCCTGTGCTCTTCCTGCCTGGAAATGCAGGCAGCTACAAACAAGGTAAGTGCATAAAACGAATGGAAGGATAAGCAAAGGGAGAAAATTCAGATGGACAAGAGGGAGGAGGTGATTTTTTTTTTCCAATAAGTGGATGTGCTGAGGTTGTTTGAGGACATGAGCGTGGCTTCATGCTTTCTGTTGATTAGTGTACCTGACTGGCAGGTTGGACTGGATTGTTCTTCACAATTTTGCACACAAGCGTTCAGTTTTTTTGGTGAATGTTAGAGCTTTACCATGTCACAGAAATCAAGTTTCCACAGTTTGTTTTGTGCCTGTGGTGCTGGAATCCACATGTGAACAAACATGTATTCATCTTGAAAAACTGGCTTTTGTGGTTTTTGTTTTGGATCTGTTGTTGTTGTGATAAAGTCCTTGTATCATTTTAAGGATCTGTACACCCAGAGCTATACACATAACCATTTGAATTGTAGGTGTAGATATTAAATGATGGGGTTTGGTGATATTACTATTAAACTACTGAAAACACATCAATGAGCCACACTGTTGCACTGGGTGACATGTTCCTTCTAGAGATGTTCCAATACCATCTTTTTTTTTTTTCTGATACTGATTCCGATATCTGAACTTAAGTTATCGGCCGTTACCGAGTACCCATCCGATCCTAGCGTGATAAAAAAATATACAGTTGTTGTTGTTATTATTATTATTATTATTAAAGTCGTCGTGCTCTGCTTGCTGGTATTGAAATCGGCAACACTAGTGCCACCCCTCCAAACTTACATACTACAGTACATATCACCGTTTTAGTTGTTGGATTTTCCACTGTGAAATATTAACAAATGGCTGACATTTTTTTTTGGAATCAGTTCTCCTTCACTGCCCTAAAACAGTAGTTGCCAGTGGCAGCCATGATACATCCAAGGCAACAGCACAGTGAAGGCTACTGTTTTGGAGCGGCGAAGAAGAATTGATTTCCGGTTAAACAAGTTTATTATTATTATTATTATTATAATTATGGTATCGGATCGGTGCATAGACTGGTGTGCTCGCCAATACCTGATACTGAATTTTGGGCAGTATCGGACGCATTTCCGATACTGGTATCGGAACAACTCTAGTTTCTTCATTACCAGAAGACACACACTATTTTGAGTCAATCCGACACACACCGTCCTGCTGCTGTAAATACTCACTAGAGAACCACAGCTAAAAATAGTCCCCAAGAAACTCACTGTTGGCTCCTGTTTATGAAACGTTTGCTAAAAAACTACAGTGCTCAGCTGCTTTAAAAAAGGCATAGCCTTTTTAAAAAAAGGAAACACTATATTTGTGATCTTCTTTTAAAGATGCATGTCCTCAGTAGGAACGTATGTGCTTGGGTCTGAGTGCCACAGGGTAGGAAAGTCGTATTAGAAGATGGACTAACACATTGTTGGTTACTTTTGTTGACAATAAGAAAATGATGTACTAATATATTGTATTATATATTAATTTATATTAGAGTTAGAAATAAATCTGTCTTGGGGAATCAAACCTGGAACCCATCTTTCCTCTAACTAATAACTCAGTTATGCTCTCAATGATATAAATCCTTTGTGAGATCCTGCCGGCCCCCTGTTCCTGCTATCAGTTGTGTGTAGGAGGCGAACACCCACACTTTTATTCATGTGAATACAAACACATTTTGCTGTTACACTGTGGTGTTTGTGATGATGGCCCATGCTCTCTGTTCTTCAACATTTCTTGTCTTAGATTTAGACTCTTCAAGCCGATGTATTTTTAACAGCAGCTGGTGTTTGATAAGCTTCCTAACTTCACTAGTTACAACAGCTTGACGAAGTACTAGTGTTGAATAAAACCAGGATGTTGCTGGTGTGTTTCATGGCTCTTCCATACAGGGTAATGGTACCAACTATGTACATTTAATGAGCTTTGTTTTTTAGCAGTAAAGAAAGTTTTTAGGTCAGGAATAGCTTCCCCGAGGATCTGAAGAAGCTCAGGATGTATTGACTCTGATCAATAATTCAAAATATAAAAAATAATTTGCACATAAGAGCTGTGCATAAATAATTATTGCAGCATGTCAGTTGGCAGAGCAGCTGAGCATCAGGTGGTGCGTAGTTCAGGACAAGCAATGACCCCACGTCTGTATGATTTTTTTTTTTTTTTTTTCTGTCTGTAAAAACACCCAGCCTAATCACAATATTTGACACCATCACATGTCTTCTTCTCTTCACAAAGCTCGCTCCCTGGGCTCCGTGGCCTTGAGGAAGGCTGAGAACATGGAGGGAGGTCTCCACTTCAACGTGTTCACCGTGGACTTCAACGAGGAGCTGGTGGCCCTTTACGGTGGCAGTTTGCTCAGGCAGACACACTTCCTGCACGAAAGCATCAAGGCTATCCTGAGGCTCTACAAGGTCAGGCCTCAAATATCATCAGACAGGGTTACTTACTCTACATGACGGATATTGCTGGTGGAGTAATATTTCAGTGGGGGGGGGGATAAATATCACATTTCATCACCTTCTACATTTAACCGTTGATAATTAATCCCTCCGACTTGTAGATCTCACAAAGTTGACATGGCAACAGTAGAACATTACAAGAAGCCAACATTAAGGAGTGCAATCAATATGCACAGTTAACAGTAGCTATTCATATGTCTGTCAACCTGTCTGCCTTTCATTTTTCTAACACTACTTTCTGGTAAATATATAATCCTAAATCATTGACCTGATATATAGATGGACAACGCGTCCCTACTTCCTCCCACTGTACAAAAGTGAAGCCAAAATATCCCAGATACGGGAGCTGCCATCTTGAGATTTTGACGTCATTTGGAGCCAAAGTCTGCGCGGTAGTGATCGGGGGGGCTGGAGCCACACACCCGCCCGATCCAATCAAGAGCCGAGCATGGCCGCAGCTTGTTAGCGTGAGCCACCTAGCTGCTACGTTAGCGCCACGGGAGCTGTTTGGTTAGAAAGACACAACAACCATCCATAATATCTCTATAACTACATTTATGATCAAATTGACACATGTTCTATTACAAAAACTCGTGACGGTTATGGAAATTTAAAGTTGCATCACAATTCTCGATTTTCCGGCTGCGCGACTAATTCACTCAGAGCAGCTGTCAATCACAGCTGTCAATCATGACATCATACCCCCTTTTTATAGCATCAGATAACTAATTAAAGCCAAACTGATCAGCAAACTAACACTTGAACATACATCAGCATGATGAGAACTACCTAAAATGACAGAAACCATCTTCGTGAAAAATTATTACTTTGACTTTTTAGTTTGGCCCATGTTCACTAACATAGAGGGGGTGGGATTTATGATCTATACTGCAGTCAGCCACCTCGGGGCCATTGAGGTGTTTTGGCTTCACTTTGGGAGAGCTGTCATGTCGTCCATCTTTATATACAGTCTATGTCCTAAACCCAAGGAGTGGATTAGGTTTTTAACAATCAGTTTTCTCCATTTCTCTGCTTGCCAGCACCTGAAGACCCCCCCTCAGAGTGTGGTGCTTGTTGGTCACTCCATGGGAGGAGTGGTGGCCCGGGCGCTGTTCACTTTGCCCCGCTTCAACACCAATCTGGTCAGCCTCATCATTACCCAGGCCTCCCCCCACCTGGCTCCGGTGCTGGCCATGGACCCGTATCTGCTGGGTAAAGAGTATTTTCATGCTGGTCTTGAATGGTGCACTTTGTGCTCTGAGATGTGTTTCCAAGTCCTCATTGGAACTGAAGCTGTTGTCTATGCTCTCTCTTGGTGAATCCAAACTAACCATTTAAAACACCAAAGTGACACAATAACACAATCAAACTATCCAATTGAGGCAGCGGTAGACCAGCAACTCCTGTGTTCTGCAAGGTGAAATTTCTGTTTTTTTTAATGGAGTCTGGTGGCTTTTAAGAGAGCACATGTAACGACTTCAGTTCCCCGTCGGAAAGGGCTGTCCGATGGCGAGGTAAAGCGGTGGAAATTTTCTAAATATAGCGTACACCTAATCAGATATTGATTTTTTTAGGTAGGCCTTTCTTTTTGGTGGCTAAAATCAGGGCTCTCAAATAACTTTTTTCACCATGCTCCCGGAATCCTCCCGAAATACAACCTAGGCCGTCCCAAAATGAACGGGGACCGTCCAGAATTTAAAATCTTTGTTTTTCTACATTATCATTGACCTTTAACATAAATCAAACATCAAAAATGATTTGTTCATTTTTTGTTTATAAATTTATAATTTATTCAAAACTTTGTTTTTTTATTTTTAAAAAGTCATTTCATTGGTTTGTTATTTATAGAAAAAAAAAATTATGTGTAAAAAGTAGCATTTGGTCAAAAAAAATGATTTTGCATAGGTCCCCCAAAAAGCTAGAAAACCTGCTAGCTGGTGCGTCTTAAAGTTGGAGGAGCTGCTGGACAAGATGCTCCTGTCAGGGGGAGAGGAGCAGCATGTTGCCACGGACAATATGGGATGGAGAGATTTCATTGCAGCCTTATTAGCCAAAGGAGATGAAGCGGAGTAAGTAAGTAAATAAGTTAAGGTTAACATTACCAACAGGCAGTACATTGCTTTACTCCCGTGCTGGTACTCCAATCTGTTTCTCCAAACTGGGGGCGTGACGGCCACCATCTACTGTAGGTAATACACTGACTATGGATAAGTACCTCATACAACCCCACTTCATAAAATCCAAACTATCCCTTTAACTTAACTTGTCTTTGTCCCTGCTCTATGTAGATTTCTACTCTGCAGTGAGACAGAAGTGGGTGAACCAGGCGAAAAAGCTCAGGAACGTCACAGTTCTGTCTGTTGGAGGTGGTTACCGTGACTACCAGGTCCGCTCCGGCCTGACATCCCTACCTTGTCCCCCAGGAGATCCCAATAAGTTGTCATTGGTGGTAAGTATTGTTTGTGAGAATTGGTAGAAGTGGCACGTGACCTCTTCTGGAACTGGAACTACTTGGTGCAAAAGAGCTCTGTAGATTGTGTTTGATCCTGTAATACTCTTCAATGTCTTCTTGTTTCTGTCAAGGCAACTGCAGTTCCCAGGACTTGGGTGTCCACTGACCATCTGTCCATCGTTTGGTAAAAGACATGGCATTGTGTTTTGGTAGACTAGACTATGCATTTCTTTAGAACTTTATTTAAACAGTATGCAGATTATTAATATGCAGCTTATACTGTATGTCTACCAGGTGCAAAGAGCTTGTTCTTGCTACTGTCAGGGCATTCTTTGACCTCATCGATCCTGAAACCAGACAGGTCAGAACAACAAATGTTAATACACATATTTTAAAATGAATCTTTCTGTGAAATATTGAGGGATGTTGTCATAGCAGAAAAAACAATGTCGCACTAGAGACTAGTGGGAGCCCATGAAGTATTACATCTCTGATAAGTATGCATAGCAAGCCCATGCCATCTGTTTCCAAGCTAACCAGTGTGTCGTTATTAGTTCACAGTAAACCCAGAGAAGAAAATGGCTGTACTAAACCACCACTTCATCAGACACCCTGTCAGGTTGTTGGAAGAAACTCAAGACACCTCCATCTCCATCTCAGGTTAGAGAGAAACACTTACCTAGCCATATTTAGAGCACATTCCTGTCCATGTGCTTTTAGAGCTATATATCTACATTATTTTTTTATTGTATTTTTTAAAATATTTGGAGTTTTCATTAACTTTATAAAGCAAAGTGAATGAATGAATTTTGATTGAGTTTCCCTTTTCCAGATGTTCCTGAAGCATGGAGTGAAGTAAACACACTGCGTCTGGCTTACAGCACACCTAAGGTACCAGACTTTGTATCAATATAATAAATGGGTTATATACAGTGTATATATATATTTGAGAAAACAAAGCCCTGATACAGACAGAAAAAAATCGACCAGTTGATTTCAGTGTTGCTCCATGTCTACAGGAAGGACAGGTGAAATACTTCCAGTTTGCCCTGTCGAGTCGCAGGAAAGCCTACAGCCATTTCTACTGCCGGAACAACAACCTGGTGAGTTTTCAGCACTAGTGTGCCAATGTTGTCATCCCTCTGGGTTTGAGCTACAACCTTTGCACACTCCATGTCGCTAGCCGGTGTTAGACTTCTGAATCGCCACCCACGTCTTTGATTTACTCAGTGATTCATATAGATGCATATATACTGTATGAATGAGTGATGTAAAATGAAATGGCAGTTCAGTCTGATTATTAGGCTACCATTTTGCTGTTTAATATCTGTGTAAAAGTTACATATTTAGGAAAGCAGAAACCAGGGTAATCTGTACTTTTTTCCAATTTCAGTTCACATTCTGATTTGTTGTTGTTGTCCAACAGGAGATGACTAGCTGGGTGTACGGCTGCGTGCACAAGAGCAGTTCTTCATGGTAAGAATATGATAATAGTGCATCTCTTTCCCCGCCACCTATAATCAACATCAATCATTTTTTCACTGTTCTGATTTGTTATCACAGAGAAAATTTGATTTCTTTTGTGGTTATATTACTGTAGACGGTGTATTTTTCTTACTCCTTGTTTGTGCTCTTTGGATTTTCCAGTGTGCATGCAGTGGATCTGTCAATGGGAACTGAGCTTCTGCCACCCTACAAGGTAATTCTCCTCTGAAGAGACACCGTACAGTCCAGTCTCAGCTGCTGCTGGTTGCTCATAACTGTCTGTTATCCTCCTCAGGTCCTGATTCTGAGTCTCAGTGACTTGTCTTCAGTTACTCATCTGGTTGTGTCGGCCTCCAACCTCAATGGCAAACAGGTACAATGAAAACGAGAACTTTGAGCGAGAACGAGAGCTACTCTGAAGATGCTTCTCTCTCTCTGTTCTGTCGCCGTCTATCTTGCTGGGCTGCCGTAAAGTCAAGTCAATAATACAAGTGGTTTGATAAAGTTTAACCCTCATCCTACCAACCTATTTAACATACCCGGACTACCGACTGAACCCTCATAGGAAAATGTTCACTTATTTTTTCTCAAAACATTAGTAGTTATGTAATTAATGTCATCTGAAGAAAAACAACAGATTATTATTGTTACTTGAGGAAAGTTACAGTTAATTTGCATAATGTGTCAAACAGAAATAGACAGAGCACTTGAGTAAGTCTGTGTCTGCTGCATCTGTGTCTGTCCAAAAGTTTGAGAACCACGGATTTATAAATGTCATTACAAAGTTTGTCTGGTCCACAGTTCACGGTGGAGTGCGAGTGGCAGAGACAAGAATCTCAGACTCTGTCTGTCCCAGTGCCACATGTTCTGTCCTTCGGTGAGTAGTGTTACTGTTGATGCTGATTGTCTAAAACTTTGGAGAGAAAAGACACATTCCTTTTCAGTACCTGTTGGTTTTTCCAGGTTTGACTGCTAGCGATGTTTCAGTCAACTCCTCTGGACTTCTTCACACCATCAAGCTCGAACACTTTCACCAGGTAGCTTTCAGTATTTCATTAGGTGCTTGCTGGACTCAGTATCTTTGTTCCTACTGTGCGACTACATTTTGAACACCTCTGTGTTTTTAGGTCTACCAGGCTTTCAGAATTAATGTTGCAAGCCAGTGCAAAGTACATAAAGGTAAGTTTGTCTTGTGATACATTGGCAGGCTACGGAAGTGAGAAAGATCCATTTTTTAAGTCTGATCTAAATTGTTTTCTCTCCTGTGTTTATGACAGTTGAAAATAAAGTTTTTGCCAGGATAATCTTTTTAAGTTACCTTTTTTCATCCGGGGAAAAAGGTGAAAAAACATTTTGGCAGGTGAAAAACATTTGTTGACAGGATACTTTTTAAGTGTTGTAATATTCATTTCGGCCACAAGAGGGTGAAGTGCACTCACCTGGATGAAAACAGGATGAATTTTAGTCCTATTTAGAACATGGAGTAGTGGTGCACCTCAGCCTCTTGTGGCCAAAGTGAGTATTACAACAACAAACATTTAGGAACATGTTCCTGGCAAAAAAAAATGTTTTTTTCACCTGCCACCTGTTTCACAGATAAAAAAAATAAATAAGGATCTTCAACAGATTATCCTGGCAAACCTTTTTTTTCCATTTTTTTCTCACTTCCCTCACAGGGCATCCATGGCATGCACATGTTAAAACGTAATAATGGTCATTGTATGTCTGTCTGCAGATAGACTGCCTAACGTATACAGAATAAATGTACCCTGGTTTCGAGAGGACTCTTTAACCACAGTCAGGTCAGTTGTGTCAGCGTCTGTCTCCAAGCTGTTCTTTCTTGTTCTGGCAGATTTACATGTCATATTAAAGGTGCTGTTGATAACATTGATAACATTCAGCCACTTGATGTCGCATTCTCCCTCCCCTGTTCCATTGCATTTACTTCACAACAAGTCGTTGCCAGGTACTTTACCGCCAATCTCAGCCATTTATCCGTTTTTTCCACACTAACTGACGACCCAGAGATACCACGTGATACCAACGTAGTTTTACTATTGGCTCACAAGCCTTGTTAGAAGTGGGAACCAAATGTCAGATATCTTCCACAAAGATAAACAAAATATTCATTTGGACCTGTTTTTAAATGATTAATTCACAATCATAATAATGTTTTTGAAGAAAAGCCATACTTTTATTCGGCACCTTTCTTTTTTTAATATTCGTCTACATAAAAATGTTATCAATAGGACCTTTAACTGTTTCCGTCATGACTTGATGTGATCTGTCTGCCAGTGTGCCATCAGTGACGGAGATCTCAGGGATGCTCCACACAAGTCGTCCAGGCAATACCTCAGGTGTCCTCCTTCAGCTCCACACTGCCCCCAACTGCCAATATAAGGTACTACTCCTCAGGTGCTGGATAGAACTACAGCCTTCGACTTCCTGCACATCCTGATGACCATTCATCATGACAAACATGTTTTTTTTTTAATCATCAATTAGGAGTTTAAAACATGATGTGAAATAAACAATGTGTTTACTTTGTGATTTAAACCTCAGGTGTCTGTAAGGACTTCATTACCCAGGGTGCTGGGACAGGTACAAAGTTCTTCTCTTTTTCTTTTCTGTTGGTTTGTTTAAATGAAAACATTCATGAACTGATTCTGATCTGCTCTGTCTTATCTGACAGATACTGAGGTTCTGTGGTCCCATGGTGCCGGTGTACACAGCTGTAACCCTCCTCCTGGCCTGTGGGGGGCAGCTGTCCTCCATCCTGCAGTCAAGACGAGCTGCAGACATGAGCCAGGTGGTGGGCAAAGGCCTGCAGCCTCATAAAGTCAATCTGCCCGTTTATATTCTGCACATCTTACTTGGGTAGGCTTTGGAAGTCTAATGTTGAATTTAAGTGTGAACATTCATTCTTGACATTGGAATCAGCAGTTTTGACAAAAATAATCTTAACTCAAGGCCGACTTACTAGCCCTTTTAGAGCTTTTAATCACATGTCACACAAATTTAATGTTGTTTTGGAAAATTATATGAAAATACCTGAATATCGTCTTCTTGCTTATCCTCCTTATCCTCCTCTCCCCTCAGCTGTAGCTGGTTTCAAGAGGTCTGGTCAATTCTTTACCTCCCCCCTATGGATGCCCTCCCCACAGCCATCCCTGATGCAACATTTCGTGAGGGTGTGATACCAGTTGACGAATGGCCCTACCTCCTGTCCCCTCTACTTTACATCTTAGGGGCAACGGTGGCATACTGGGGCAGCGCGCTGCTCCGTCTCATTATGCGACTGGTCTCACTAATACTAGCTCCACTCCACAGGTATGGTTGGACATTTAAACATCAAGGTATGTGATTGGAAACTCTCACTGGGTGACCTTTAGGCACTCTGAATATTAGCTGATCCATTCTTAATCTTTAATTTACCTTCGCCCAATACTCATTTTTATTGAATACAGCTTGAGCATAATATATGTCAATGTAACGTCTGTACGTTAATTGTTAGCTAAGAAGCACGACTGTGCTGCCCACCGGCTGCTAACAGCTGACGTTACTAGCTCTCCTCCTGCCGATTTCAACACAGATTTGTTGTTCACAACTTTGCATTATCAGGGAAATTTTCTATCATCCCTGGGACGATGTTAGTCCCAAGTCCTGACTGGACCTGCATCAACTTGGTACTGAAGTATCGGTTTTCGTGACATCCCTAATTCAGACATTGGAATTGGAATGTGAAAAAAAATATTAAAATATTCTATATAAATAAAACCACAGAACCAAAACAACAAATAAAAAGGACTCTGGCTCTGTTCACAAAAATGTGCAATGTCTGCACAATGCCCAAGTTTTCTAATGGTTTATTCTGGCATCATGTTGGCTAAAATGTTGGTGACATTTTTATGTAAACAAACACGCATGTAAACACAACGGGCAATATCGAGGTCATGTCCATATATTGTACGATAAGTCGATAATTATCGTGACAGGCCTAACTCTAAACCTCCTTTTCTATGCAGACCATCTGTCTCTAGAGACTGTGGCACCCTGCCACTGCGGACCCAGCTCTCCATCGCTCTGTGTCTGACTGTTATCGGTTGGCTGTCCTGTGGGGCGTTGTCAGTCATTGCTGCCTTTCTGCTCCACCTTTACAGGGTGAGTCTTAGCCCGTGGTGATACAAATGAAGCCTTCTCAGTCATTTTACAGAGTAGCATCAATAATGAAACCAGTTTAAATACAATATTGACTCTGTTTATCCCTAACTCATACATCTGTCTTTGTTTCCCGTCGCCTGTTCAGGTACTGAGGCTACAGATGACAGAAAGATCTTTGAGTCACATGTTGAATCTGGTAAGATTTCCAAGTTGAACTGTATTGCTCCAAAACACACCACCACTATATTACAATCTGATTCTTGTCAAATTACACCGGAAAACAACTGAAGTTTTCCACCATCTTTCCAGGCACCCCGGAAGCACAAAGAAGCTGAAAACGGCACAGTCGATGCTGAATCCCCGAGCAAGTCTAAAGAATGTAATGGCGTCCCCTTGCTGACTGAGTGTGCTCTCCAGGAGGTGAGGGATGACTTGCAGCTCCACCTCTGCCTTTCGGCGCTCTTCACGCTACCCGTCATGCTCATCGCACCTTCATTCATCCACTGGACCCGCAACCTGAGGTACAGTATTAAGATGGAAGGAGTATGTGAGAGAGCTTGTGAGGAACAAAGCAGAGGTGTCATTGAGCAAGACACCCAAGGCTGTGTTTATTAGAAAGTATGCTAATTACCGCCCCATATTTAATTAATTAGTGCTGTGTATCTGTTAAGAACCATTGTGCCTCACTAGGGACGTTTTTTTGGCTTTTTTATTATTTGATAATTTTGGCTGTCTTAATGCATATGGCATACATTTTGGCAAGGGTGTGAATTCTGGAAGTTCAATCTCAGCTCCTATAATAAGTCTATCATAAACCATGTAGCCAAAATACAGTCACTCAGACCCCTCAGGGCAAAAATGTCCCCATTGATGTTTGATCCCACGGTCATTACAACATAAAGTCATGCATTCTATTATATCAGGCTTTCAATCTAGAGCCCTGGCTTCAAAATTGTAGTTTTAACTATTTTCCACCAGACTGAGCCATTTTCTCATGTTTGCCCTAGGGGGGGGCAAATACATGCTATTTTCCTGGTTTCCGACAAAAAAAAATAAAAATGCGTCCGAAATGAATGTTGTTACTAATCATTGACATATCTCAGACTGTGAAAACAAATCCCCCCAAGCATTTAGTATAGACTATATGGCCCCGATCATGGCTCTGAGATATCAGTAGCCTAACCGTGCTGTGTGTTGATAAATCCATGGCGCTTTCCATGGTGCTGAAGTACCAGACAGATTTGTCTTTGATCTGTAATAGTCTATAAACTATTGGGCTTAGAGGTAGAGCGGGTTGCCCACCAATCGGAAGGTCGGCGGTCAGATCCCCGGCTCCTCCAGTCCACATGACAAAGTGTCCTTGAGCAAGACACTGAACCCCAAATTGCTCCTGAAGGCTGTGCCATCGGTGTGTGAGTGAGAATTTAGATTAGATCCTGATGAGCAGGTTGGCACCTTGTATGGCAGCTTCTGCCATCAGTGTATGAATGTGTGTGTGTGTGTGTGTGTGAATGGGTGCATGTTGACATGTAGTGTAAAACGCTTTGAGTGGTCAGAGGACTAGAAAGGTGCTATATAAATGTCCATTTACCATTTCAACTATATAGCTAGTTTCAGCTAAAATACAGAACCAAAACAGTCGTTCATGGTTTGCCAGTGGCAGGTAAACAAAATTAACTGGGTCTATCCCCCTGTTAAAAATGAACAAATTGCCTACTGATTACAGCTGCTGAATCTTTACCAGTTCCAGGGGTGCTGGTGAGTCTAATGTCGACCTCTGTTTTGTTTTTGGAACAGAGCTGAAAACAGGACTGGCACATCACTCTTATCAATTCTTGCATTCATTTTATGTTTACTTTATGGTCATTTGCTCAAAGTTGCTGGATGATATGGCTGAAATCAGTGTCATTATATTTGTACGATTAGTTTTCCAGTATTGTTTTATCACAATAAATGTATGCTTAAATTCATAAAGTAATAATTGATGTTTGATACAATGGTGATGAGGCTAAAAAGAAATGGGTGTACGTTGTGATCCTCTCGCAGGTATTCCACCCAGTTGGATCCTGACCCTTGTTGGCCACTCATTGTGCCTCTAATTATTGTGTACATGCTGCTTATTAACGGCAACACTTTAAAACTCAGCAACAGGTAAGAAGAGCACATCGTCACCAACACACACATTCCCCCATTAGATTTATCATCCTGTCACGGGGGATTCTCCTGCAGTATCCAACTTTTTCTCCATCTCCTTCAGTAAACTCCTGCCTCTGACGTCCTGGCTCCCTCTGCCCTTGTCCATCGCCATGGTGACCTTCTCTCCACTCCACCTCTACAGAGTCACCTACTTCCTGTTGGCGGCGCTCGTCCCTCTGGCCTCGTGTTGTCTGCTCTGACGGTATCTGTCTGGTTTCAGTCCACATCTCTACCATAACAAGCCTTTCTCTAAATTACAGCCTGACACACCGAAGCTGCTCGAGACCGATTTGTTCCAGGAAGACTCTACTCTATCTCGCTGCCATGGAGCAGAGCCATAGACATACATAGCTTGGGGAACTGTCTGCTCAATGTTAGCACTAAAAGCTCCATGGCAATTACACTATGTTTTAGAAATGAGAGGATGTAATGGCCCTGGAACATTTGGTGTGAATATGGCTCCGAAGGATTGACCTGAAACCAAGTTTGCCTTACTCTGTATATCTATAGCTCTGCCTTCAAGGAGCAACTACTCCACAACCAGTGAAGCTACTGATACTAGAGATTCTCAACAGGGTGTTACTGTTAAAATGTCTTCTTTTAGTTTTTACTGTTTCTAGTGTCTACAGTGGCATTGTTCACTGCGGTCACTACGCTGTAAACTCCTTCACTGCCTACTGCTTAGCGATGACCTATAGTTGTGTGTTATCTGTCGTAGCACTGCCACACAACCAGTGGCGGTGTCACACATTCATTCCATAAGAAATTGTCCAAAGTAATCATGTTTACATTCTCCCATATTCACCTTTTGATACACAACAATGACAATGGCAGCAGATTGAAGGTTCACACTGGAAAAGGCTTTAGTGCATGTGCAGGTTCTTATCAGACTCACATTTTTCAGAAGTAGAAAATCCTCTAAAATACAGTGGTTTAGCCAAACATCTTTTATAGGTGTGGCCAGGCTGTGAGCTGTATTCATTTTGGGGTAGCACATAAATCTGTGTCTTGTTTAGTCTTTTTTTTTCTGCGCGGCGCTTCGCCTTCGCGTAGGGCTGTACCGAATAGTTTGAAGCTTTAACGCAACATTCAAATTCTAAATCAACATTCGACTGCTGCGCAGCTTTTTTTTGTTTTTGCATGTCTATTCATTCTGTTTACAATTTCTGCAAGTTTTTTTTATTTATTTTTTATTTAACCTTTATTTAACCAGGAGAGTACCACTGAGATTCTCTTTTTTCAAGGGCGACCTGGCCAAGACAGGCAGCAGCATAAAAAAAACACATACTTGCAGACAGAAAACACAATGGGAGACAAATAAATAAATAAATAAACAAAGATTAGGCTGCACTTATATCAGGCTACACTAATATTATTAGTATTATACTATCTGTAGAATTAGATTCCGGTGGTGGTTGTCTAAGATTGTTTCCGTCTTGTGTGATCTAAACATTTCTAATAACTCCAGAGCGTTGTAAAATCCAAAAGTCGAAAAAAGATAGATGTAATCATTTCCAAAATTCCTAACATAACGACGAAATACTCCACTTCAATCCATATTTGTTGGTGTTTAGCCTTTAAATATGATGACAGAAATTCAAAGCTTCATTTGAAAACCTCAATTGAAGCTTTGAATGTAAAAAAGAGCCATTTGGTACAGCCCTACCTTCGGGTCACTCACTCTTTCGTTCACTCACTTAGGCAACAGCGACTGTTAAATGAGCACCAGGCTAGGAGATTATCTAAAATAAGCACCTAATAGTCTTCTGGCCAGAAATAATAGTGATTTATTTTCCTACTTGAATGAAATAAGCCAAGAACTCAAAGGGAAAACTAGGAACAACTACAAATAGGAAAAATGTATGTCCATTTAAACTAATCAAACTGCATGTACATTACATACATACAGTATTTACCCTTTGACTTTTTTTTGTGATTTATTGTTTACAACATTAAATTACAGTGGACGTAATGGAGCTGATCAACAGGAAAAAACTATTTGATGTCAAAATAAAAAAAAATATATATCTACAATTAATTCTGAATTGACTACAAAAACAAAACAAAAGATTTGATTGCCAAAGTATTGATCCCCATTAAGTCAATATATAGTGGCAGCAGTTACAGAGTCTATGAGTGGGTTTACATGCACACTAGTGTCCTCATGTCCATGTTACAATCAGGTTTTTGGAGTGTGTCATGTATTTTTCTCACATGATATGCAGGTTTACAAAATCTGAATAAATATGTAGAAAGTTTAATTTATAGTATTTTTTCTGTTGATCAATATATAAAATCCCAGTTACATCCGCTGTGAATCAGTGTTGTAAAACAATGATGAATGGAGAAAGTTCAAAGAGAGGCGAATACTTCATTAGCACCGCCGTAGAGCTTGATCCAGCGACCTCCGTGTCAAAAGCCTACTCCAGTCTGCCTTAATGTGCCAAATTGGCAGTAATGCACAGGTGACTAGTTAAATGCAATTACACCAAAAATTAATGAGGTGATTGGGAGATAAATATGCTAAACAGAGAAATTAGCATCTAGGGATGGGACAAATCATAAATATTCATAGAGGGGTTTTTTTATGTTATGGACACACAGTCACATGGTAAAACCACAGACAAACCTGAGGTTCCTAACGACCAGAATCATAATGTGCTCGCTGGTATTTTGATACAACGCAGCAGAAGCTGTACGTTGTTCGTTGGTGAAGCTAGCAAAGTTTAAAAAGCAGATTACTTACTTTTCTCTAAGCCTCGGATTTATGTTCAGTGGAGGATTATGGGATGTCTGTTCAGTATTGCAGCTGATACACATGTACAGTGTGATTGGAGCTTCAAACAACAACTTCAAGCTTTTAACCGAAAATGTTTAAACTCCATATTATGATTGGAATTGTCTTTGCTTTGCGCTGCTGCGGTATCGGGGTTAATAAGAAAAGTGTCTTGTATTTCGTGGTTACGGTTAATTGAGGAACGAATAACTATCCTGATGGCAGGTGTACAGGTCAATATTTATGACTAAGGAAGGATAACACCACCTTTTTTTTTCTTACTGTTTTGTTTTAATACCTTTTCATCTAAAACGGATCACAAAACTACTGGTGTCCTTCTGCAAGTCTTAAAGTTACAACAAAAATCTTTTTTTTTTATTTTTTTTTTTTATATGTAAGAACACTTGGAGCTCTTGTGGTTCCAGATTATAACCTTTTTAAGAGCAATTTAGAAGACGAGGCTGGAGTTGCTCTATATTTTTCTCACTGTCAACAAAAGCCAAAAATGTGTTATTTTGTCTCAATACCCGGCCTCAAGCCCGTTGCTTCGTAAATCTTTAAAAAACTCTGCACAAGCATATTGTTTAATTTTATTAAAAAGGCTCCGTAATCTCCTAAAACAGCTGGGCACTGTAGTTTTTGGTAAACGTTACTCAAAAAGGAGAAAATAGTGCATTTGTTGGGGACTATTTTCAGCTGCGGATTAATATTAACATTTAGTGCTCTAGAGAGTATTCATGGCAGCAGGACGGTGTGTAGGATTGAGTCAAAATAAACTACAGTGTGTGTGTGTGTGTTCATGGTAATGAAGGAACCTTGATGTGTTTTTAATAATTTTTGGACAACAATGGAGCTCTATGTCTCAGAGGAAGAAGATACATCAGGCTTTGAACACACAAACACAATACTTAGTTAGTAGACTCAATTCATTGTTGGTTTTGGTCTTCTGATGTTGACAGAAAGAGAAATCTAGAATATCAGGTGTTATAAGAAGAGGATGTAATATTTGATATCTTGAAGCTTTTTGGTTTTCTGTTACTTCACACCGTCAATATGATTGTTGTGATGAACTGTGTCCCGTGTGATGGTGTGTGTGTTGTTCCGGCATGTAGGCCTAACATTTTGTTGCTTTTTTGACTGCCAGTGACTTCTTTTAAGTCGGTTTAAACTGTTGCACTCACTCTGACAACCCTTAGCCGTTAGAGTTTCATAACGTTTTATGAATCAACGTGATCAATACTTTAAAAAAAAAAATTTACGAAACAAAACTAGTGATTTCCAGTATGTGGGGTAACATGACAAGATTGATCTCCCACAGCTGGACCAGAGTTTGATTTCACATGTTTTTGTACTCGATGCCTCTCTGTGTTGAAAATGGTGTCTTATTATTGCTTTGTCTTACATCCTCCTGCTGTTGCTCACACACCCCCTCATGTCAGCGAAGCAGCTGCTGTGCCTTTTCTGCTTTTCTCGTGTATGCAGCAGTGCATCAGTCCTCAGCAGCAGCAGCAGTGTCTTGGCTGAATGATAAAGGCCTACAGTGAATGTAAAGTGTACTTCACTGGTTCTGTGTGAATGTCACAAAAGCATTTCTTCAACACGCTGGTATGATTTTTTTTAAATTTGTGTGACTTTCTAATAACACTAAAGATAAGTTCATTAGGGACCAGTCACTCTTGCCCCCTCAAGCAAGCATACAATCATACGTCAGCATGATCTGCAAAGACACCGCTGTTGTTTTCCAATGTGAATGTACCTGCACCGAATGTCTTTACACGTGTTTGAATTTATACAAAATACCAGTGGTGTAAGTGGTCAGCTTTTTCTGTGCACTTTGTCTGTTTTGGTGCAGTTTTAGTGCTTTGAGATACACATCGTCTGCCTCGTTGTGAAATTGGTGGCATACACTACTTTGTGGAACAAATTAGTAGAGATGAGAGCTTGTGTTTTATATAAATATAAATGTGACTTATATCGGTGTTCACTGTGATCATGTCGTAGTTCCAGATTTACACGATGGGTTTCTTTAAAATTTTGAAGATCATCATTTGGAAATAAAAAAATGTAACATTTCCTCAGACAAAATGTTTTTGGAATATTAGGCATTTAAAATGAGGTAAGATTTTGTGTGTTTAGTTTCTTGTCTAAAATGGAATGTCTCGCATTTTAGAGTAGGACAGAAAAATCAGCTCCTTGAATACAACCAGAATTGGGTTAAAACTTTAAAGTTGGATTAAAATAATACAAGGAATCAAATTCTACATTTCATAAATACTTCAATACTGCCATTTTAAAAATGAGTAAAACAAACTATTGGTCCTGTTGCTCTCTTGTTGTAGTGCAGCTGTGGAAAAACCGTGTTCATATATCATCTATTTATTTGTGTCACAAAGTTTGAATTCAGACAAAGGGTTCTTTTACAGGAAGAAGCAAGTGAATACATTATTTCTCCACTTTATTACATTATTGTCAGTTATTCTCTCTATGAAAAATGTGTCTGGGTGTACAAAAAGATTAAGTTGATTAGTGGAAATGGAGTAAAGTGTAGTTTATTGTCCAATAACTGTTCTGTCTTGATAGTGCAGTAGGTGATACCTCAGACCAGTTTTTGGTATCTTGTTATTTCCTCATCTTGTCAATCAAATTTACATTCACTTATGCAACATATAGTATGATCAAAAAAACATCAAATATCCTACAGACAGATGTCAGACAGACAGAGATTTCTCCCCTCTTTGTGTGAGCTTACTTTTCTTGTTTCCAAAGCTTTTTTTTTAGCATTTGAATCAAAGCACACTAAGAAAAGTCTATCATCTGCTCCACTCACTTGGATTGATCTCTGTAAACATCCACTTGGCAAATGCTGTGCAGCTGCCTAAACTTACAGTGAGCTGAAAACAAAGAATAGTTCAGCTCAACTTACTGAAAACAAGTTGCTCAGTCAAACCAAATTCCCTTTTGAATCAAGTGTTTTAACAGATACAGTTTTTGTGCATTTAGGAAGTTTATTCCGATGTTGAATGAGCATGTAATCTGATGTTTCCAAGGTAAACTATAGTACAATACTACAGTACCACATGACTTATAATGACAAGTTACTTATCACAACCTGAGTGTTAGTAGTGTTAATAATTTTCATTGAGAGATGGCTGTGGAAAATCTTCTGGTTGTTTGTATTCACTATCGTTTTCCTTACCAGGTAATGAAAAATGTCATTAAATATGACCTTTTTCCACCGTTAATATGGAAGTAAAACTCATATTAAATGTTACTACTGTTTATAAGTGCTTTAAAGTCTGGTAACCCTATCAGTTTCCTTTATTCTGCTTCTGCCTAGAGTGACTTTAAAACCTGTAACCTCCTGCTGGCTGGTCCTTGTTGTGCAGAACTAGTTAGTCCTCTGACCTTTGCTAATATACTGTAACAGGCAGTCAGGTGAAAGAGGTGAAAATGTACCATATCTTTCTTTTATTTATATTTTCTGGTGAGGCTCTGGTGTGGAAGAGTATTTTTCTCCTCAGGTTTAAGCATTATTGTGTCAAAATTGATTGCTTTGATGTTTTTTATATTTCTCACATTTTTATCTGATGTCATTGTAAATGGGCAAACTGTGCAATTTTTGGCACTATTGTTGTTGCAATAAAACTAAGAAAACTAATTGTAGTTTTGTTTTTTTATTAATATAAAAACATTATGGATATAAGTGTGACAGGAATATGCTTTAAATGCCTGGCACACCCACACAGATGTTTTCACTTATTCTGGCTGATAACACCTCTGCACAGGTTGAAGCTGCACTAGAAATTATGTAAGGTCATCAAACTAAATGTAGAAATAAGAATAATATAGGTGTAAGTTGTCCCGCTCTAACAGGTGCAACAAGAAATAGGGGGTCATGTTAATCAATGCTAGACACAGTTGGTGTAATTAAGGGCAGTAAGTAGAAACATAGAGTTACATAGTTGTGGATTAGATTCATTGCACAGTGTACATACATTGAGACAACGAGATGCAATAAATTCTTATTGTCAGAAGTGGGATTCGAACCCACGCCTCCAGAGGAGACTGCGACCTGAACGCAGCGCCTTAGACCGCTCGGCCATCCTGACTAATACAAAACCAATAACGATCTCCTGTTGAAAATGAGATAAAAGTGGATTATGGGCTAGGCAAACACTTGTAATATAATTTGTTCAAACTACTTTATTGAATGAACAACCAGAACATTGTGTGATGGGATTTGAAGTCATGCAGATTTTAAACCAGTGGGAATTTAATTAGGTTTACTCACTAAAAGCAGTTTGTTTTGTATGTATGAATATATTCATGAGGTATATGTTTTATTTCATTAAGACTTTCAAGGTGCATTAAATATTAACATGGCATCAAATCATTGAAAGGGATTGCTACTAATACTGCTGCTGCTCCTGATATCACTGAAACACTGTAGGCAGCTGCTTCCAGGTACACCAGCTCTAGCTAGCTGACAGTACCTGTACCTGTGCCTGTGCCTGTGCCTGTACCTGTGCGAGCTAAAACTGACCAAGAACTGGTAGAAGAAAGTCCAACATTTAGTACGGAAGAGAGGCTTTTCTCATACCAAACCAGGGCTAAAGGGTAAGTGCATATTGGACGACAAATGTTCAACAGGTGACCAGACAGAAACCTCCAAAGGAATGATATTTGTAGCTAAATAATGTGTTAGGCAGCCATTAGCCAGCTATCACATTGTTTTTTTTTGTTTTTGTTTTGTTTTGTTTTTTTTATTGAACAAATTCAAATTTACAAACAACATGGCTCATAGATCATTGCATTAGAGTAAAAGGACAAGGTGCACACAGAACAAGAACAGATAAAATATGTAAAATTATACATGAAAATAATGATAAATTAAATTAAGGGCTAGGGCTGTACCTGTAATTCATATTCTTCGTTTTTCATGACATTAAGGGCTTTTATGTAAGAAAGAAACTCAGAATGAAACACATTAAACCTACAGCAGGTTTCACTTTCATATACTTGGATTTGTGCAAATAAAATTTTCCAAGAATGAGAATGTTATTAACCAGAAAGTCATCTTTGTTGACAAGTCCATAAACAATGTCCTTTTGAGAGAAGTTTACCTGATGAGAAACTTTTGGGAAAAGCCAGTCATGTATATCAGAAGCCATAAAGCTCCAGAATGCATACAATGAACACATGGCTATCCAGCTAACACGTGGTTAGCCATACCAGTTTGATAAGCTAGTCAGCTCATTGCTATTAGGTTGTTCAGCTGTCTCTCTGCCCTCTGGTGGTTAAAAGATGCTCACTGCAGCTGTAAAGAAGTTGCTAAATGCCACTTTAGATGGGTTGTAGTCCTATTTGAGGCCATAGAAATATAACTAGCTGCTGTTCATCTTCACCACCATGTCTACTTTATCTCCTGTTTGCTTGGTTTGTTGTAGGAGTGAACTCTGGAGAGTC
Organism: Adelosebastes latens; assembly: GCA_916700685.1. Taxonomy (NCBI): domain Eukaryota; kingdom Metazoa; phylum Chordata; class Actinopteri; order Perciformes; family Sebastidae; genus Adelosebastes; species Adelosebastes latens. The sequence continues at coordinate 40,770 of CAKAKR010061712.1, forward strand.
CTGCTGCACCTCTGCTGCGCGGCCACCAGGGGGCACCGGGTCCCAGCCAACACCTGACCTCAGCCTGCAACAGGAGACGGTGAGAAGATGCACCATGGCTGATTAAATGTAGGCTATATTTTCCTCATGTTTACTTTATGTGTCTATGTCCCAGCCAACATTTGTATGTGGGGCCCATGTGGGTAGTAAATGGGCTGAAAAATGGGCCCTATATTGGATTGTCCATGGGTTCCATAATGGCCCCGTGCTAATTGCCCTTGTGGGTTTCATGCAGGAGTACACTGGGTGTTATGTGGGCCCCAACTGGGCAACATACCCAAGACCCATCTTCGTCCCAGGTTTTAAGTTCTATGTGGGTACTACATGGGGACTCCATGGCCTGAAATATGGGTTGTAAGTGGGTTTGTCCACAGTTTCCATGTTGGCCCCCATGCACTAATTTCCCAGTAGTGACCCAACTAGGACCCACACGGGTAGCCCACGTGGGGAGCCCATGTGGGACCAACTTAGTTGATCCAAGTGGGCCCCAGATAAGATGCCCATTTTGGGCCCATACCCACTTGGTACCCAGGTACCCCCAGCATAACCCATGTGGGGCCCACATAACCATGTTGGCTGGGGTAGGTGCCTAGTGTCACTATGGTGGAAAGTGCTGAATCAGAAATCCGTGGGTCCTAATTCGGCGTAACTGGCATGAGGCTAATAGGCCTTGATTGAAAACTATACTATCATCAATGCCTTGTGTGTGTGTTGTCTACAGGCTTCATTCACCTGCTCATGTCCACCGGGGAAAGATGGGGCGCTACCGCTACCAGTGGTGGAAGAGGTAGGCCTATTCACATCCTGGGAAGTAAAAGAAGCAATACCACAACGTGAAAACACTCAGGTGTAAGTTGCATTCCAAGTTTTACTAAATAAAGTATTATCAGTAGCCTAGTCATTATACAGGAGTGATAGGCATATATCTTAATATGTATATTACATTATTGCAAAATTATAATTGATGCATCAATGCAGAGGCAACATTTTAATGTTGTAGTTGGTGGAGATGGAGCTCTTTAAACTACTTTGTGTACTGTTGAGTTGTTAAATCTCTAATGCGTCATATTGATCTGTTTTGTGTATACAATGTTAATCCGCAAAGCTCACAAATTAATGTAGTAGGCTACAGAATACACAGTTTACCCCTGAAATGTAGCCTAGAAGCCTGGTAGTACCAGTTTTTACAATTCTGTCTTTCAGAGGTTGTAGCGGGCTCAGTTTAAGGTAGAGGGAATATACTGATACCATGTGAAACTAGAAAACATATATAAGGAATCCATTGGTACCAACCATGTCTTGCTCGTTTGGCGGGAAGAACGCTAAATAACGCTACGAAGTTCTGCTAAATTCTGTCGAGGGAAAACTAGCATGTCAATTTTCAAAGGGTTCCCTTGACCTCTGACCTCAAGATATGTGAATGAAAACGGGTTCTATGGGTACCCACGAGTCTCCCCTTTACAGACATGCCCACTTTATGATAATTGCATGCAGTTTTTTGAATGCAGTATAAATGTGTTTTTTCCGCTTATTCGAATATTTCTGCATACTGGGGTCCCTAAACAGTCTTGGAATTACATAAATTGGGTATGACTGCTGAGACTCTTGTGAATCCAATAAGCCAAATTGTATTCATGTGCGGTGATGTAAGTCCCCAAAGACCATTTTTTTTAAATGTGACCTCACTGTATAAAATGACCTGTGGTGACCTCTAGGATAATCGCAGCCTCATGAAACTTTACAGCCACAAACTAGAGACTTAGAGCATTCAGAGGATGGATGGATTTCCTAGCTAGATTGACGATAAGGGGGTTTCTGAGCAGTTTACACAACAGAAGTGCTCGCCATCCAATCGCCAAAACATGCAATTCTTGCAGAAATCTCCAAACGTCAAACGTTTTCGATACCAAATCACAGCATGGCTTTTTCTATGGTGTTCCTCAAGGTCTTGGTACTTAATGTGATATTTTGGAGAGATTATTGATATTTTTTTTTATAAATTCTCAAGTGATAAAAAATGGTTAAATTTAGAACCAAATCTGTGTAACAAATGGTATCAACCCAAAAATTGCTGCAACAACTTATGAGACATAATAGAGGATGAGAATGGCCATCACAAAAGTATATCATCATGTTCTAAGCCCTTGGACACTTTCACAATTTATTTTAATTAATTATTTTTTAATCATTAATATTAATTTCTTATTAATAACTAGAACAACTTGACACACAATGCTAAGCTGCATCTCAAATTAATCTTCAGGTTCCCAGCTTTCACATGATGTACACCACTTTTATGTGACATCTACTGTTAACTATTTATCTCACCCTGTCCCCCACCCTTACCCATCTAAAAAGAGAGGGAGGAATGGTAGGGGGTTAAAATAGGCCTACCTCTAAATTGCAGTAAAATGCACTGTAGTTGAGTAAATGCACACATTGGATGTATCTGTGCAATGAAATTGTTCTACAGGTTGACTACATTCACTCTCTCTCATTCTCTCTCTCTCAGGGGCATGTCTCCAGAGTCACCTCCCACTCTGGCATATTCCCACATTAATATGCAGTGTGTGTGCGTGTACGTGTGTGTGCGTGTGTGTGTGTGTGTGTATATCTATGTTATCAACGGCACAAAAAAAAACTAC
>CAKAKR010061714.1:0-29481 GCA_916700685.1 Adelosebastes latens
CCAACGATGTAAAATACAATGACCATTAGCATTGTAACAACAGAGAAATAATCCACCAAACACAAGTTTCCAAACTTTGTTTTTCCAGTATATATATAATAGATTACATCCCTGGCAGTGTGGAGGAGGCTTTGAAGAGCTTTACAGACAATAATTGAACAGCTAACGGAATAAATTGTATGAAAAATCCAATAATTTAAATAATCAATAAAAATGTTTAAATTGTTCCATTATCTTCTCTATTTGTATTTATTTCTATGTATTTTCTCTGTATTTCTATATTCTGTTGCTTATTACTTTAGTTATTTATTTACTTGTTTATTTATCCATCAATATTTTTATTTACCTCAGTGTTTCTTAAATCCGAGCTACGCCCTTGCAACATAGGTTTCAACTCACTGCTCGAGAACACAGGTACACGCAAACAAACACACGCACACACAAACACACACACACACACACACACACACACACACACACACACACACACAGAGAGATAGTGGGCGTGTCTGTCCTCCAGCTGTAGTTCGTGGAGGCGGGCGCAGCGCCGTGCGCAGCAGCGTGCGCTCGGACCTGGTATGGCCGTGTCTCCGCGCTCCGCCGCCGGCCGACACACACACAGCGCTCCGCTCCATCACTGCACAGTTCCGAGCTGCGCGCGGCACAGCCTCCAGGACTAGACACGGATTACCGGCTCCAGGTCGGTAGGTCTCCACACACTCTCTAACACTCCTCCAGGGTCACGGCCAGGCTGTGCGTGTGTGTGTGTGCGTGTGCGTGTGTGTGATGATACTGTGGTGCATGCAGAGAGTGTGGGGGGGTGACTCCGGGTCTTCATGTGAGCTACAGGTGTGTGCTGGAGGTGCTGGAAAAACACCCTTGTCGGTAAATGCGGTTTGTGCGCGCGGGTTTAGCGCGTGCAGCTGTGTGAAGGAAGAAGCGCACTTCTTTCTGTGCGTCCTGTCACCAGTGGACTGAAGAGGGGTCGTGTGTGTTGGGTGCGGGCTGGACTGTTGAACGCACGCCGCCGGTCGCTGCCACGACTTTAAGGGCAAAGGTAAGTGGACTCCCGCCGGCTGCTGCGCGCTCATAGAACGGGTCCGTGTCCGTGTCCAGCACCCGGTGCTCCTTCAATCCTCCCGGTGGTCTTTAACAAACAGTCCGGTGGTCGCACCGTGCCAGTGGTGCAGCTGCAACTGAGATGCAAAAATCCAATAAGAGCTTGGGCTACTGTAAATGACAAAGTGTCTCTGCTGGCTGTGATGCGCTGAGGAGCGCTGTCTCCAGCAGGAGACATGAGGATGTTGTCGCTTCTCCTCTTCATGCTTCCACAACTGCTTTAATTTGCGGGCAGAGATTTAAACCACATGTAGGCTGATGGACCTTTTAAAAAAAAGAACTATTAGAGGTTGTGATCTTAAACAAAGGAAGAGAAACTATATATAACCTCTCGTTTCCTGAGAATAGTGCATGCTCAGATCGGCGCCTGTTCAACCAGCTGCTATTTACCACAAATTGAAAGCAGCCGTGTGCAGGTTCCTCTTCTCCTCCATGAATGGTGCGCACTGTTCAGCTGGAGCTCCTCGCTGCTGTTCCACAGGCTCCAGAGGAAACAAGTGCACCGTGCTCTCCTCCAGTCTCCTCCAGTCTCCTTCCAACAGGTCAGTGGACCTTTTTTACTGCTTTAATACCTGCAGGGATGATGATGCTCATTCACTGTGTTGTCTGTACAGATGTTTGCACATCAGGGCTGTAGCTAAATGTCAGGTCAAGTGTCCAAAGCCTTTCCCATGATGCCAGGAATAGAACTGGAGATATACTGACATATTCATGTTTTTTTGGTCTTACAAGATATCACGCTTAAAAGCGCAATATGTGTAATTTGTGTGGAACTGTAATATGATAACTCTTCATATCACATAGCCTAATATAAATACAATATATACCAAAATAATTTCTATTTAATATGCTTTTTTTTTATAATGCTTTAGAGCCTTTTAGAAACAATTTTCGTGACTTATGTCATATCATGAACTCTTCAGTTGCCCAGCACAGTATTAAAGTGTCTCTATACTGTTCACTGTGGCATTGTGGTAATGATTGTTCCAGTGACTTGGTATAGCTTACCTGCCTTGTACCTATTAACATGTGCTTGTACACACTCGTCCTTTTGCCTCCACTCCTCCGTGGTTCAGGCAGCTTGCCAGTGCGTCTGTGTTTGCGACTGCAGAATGTGGGGATAAAGTGGATAAAGTGGAATGTGCTCGGGCTGATGAAATGATGACGCCCTCGGAGCTGTCTGTCTGTGGCTGACTGCTGCCTGCCTGCCCGTGTTCCCCTCATCACCTTCAGTGTCCTCCAGAGAGGGTGACATGATGATGAGGAGCAAAATAGCCCTGTATAACAAGCAATAGGAGCAGGAGCAGGCTGGGGAAAGAGTGGCAGTTGTGATGATAATGAGGAGGAAGAAGAGGAGGAGGATGGCATTCTCGTGGACCACAATTTGTGTCGGAGTGACCTGCTCTGTAAAAAAAATAAAGACTACACAACCAGTTGAGGCTAAAAAAAAAAAAGTCAACAGGATCTAGAACAGGTTGTCGGTCTGGTGGGTGTTTTTGTTGATGATGGAAGCAGAGAATATGAAGGTGTGCAAGAAACCAGTTGAGAGAGAGAGAGAGAGAGAACTGTCTCTCAGGGTGTGAAGCAGGAGCAAGAATTACACAAGCTGAGGTGTAGTGGCACTGCCTTTCATCTACAGCTGACTTGCAGATGTTCAAGCTGTTGCTGGGACTGGTGTGTGTGTGTGTGTGTGTGTGTGTGTGTGTAAGAGGATGAGAGATTCCTTTTCTTATTAGAGGTTTGCATCGCGGCTGCTCTGATGTGTCTGATCTGAGTTCAGCTGCTGCACACAGACTCAGTCTCGGGAGGATTGTGCAACATTTGACTCCGTTCCTTTTGGGAGGACAGTCCCCCTAGAAACAGCCCTGCATGGTCCCAGGTCCAGGGATATGATGTGTTTAGGGATGCTATGCAAGGGGAGAGTCACCTGGCAGACTCCAGCATCTGTAGGCTCTTGTTGTCATGCCAAACATATTATTATTATTATGACTTATGACTTTCCTAAATATCTCAATACCGATACTGAAACGATACCACAGCAATGAGGAAAAGTAACGTAATAAGAGATGACAGAACAGGGAACTTAAAATTATTTATATTATTATTTAAAAAAAAAATATATATATAAAATGTTTTGTGTATATATCTATCTATATATATATTAGGGCTGTCAATCGATTAAAATGTTTAATCGTGATTAATCGCATTATTGTTCATAGTTAATCGCAAATTAATCACATTTTTTATCTGTTCAAAATGTACCTTAAAGGGAGATTTGTCAAATATTTAATACTCTTATCAACATGGGAGTGGGCTAATATGCTGCTTTATGCAAATGTATTTCTATATTAATTATTTGAAATCAATTAACAAAACAAATCAATGACAGATATTGTCCGGAAACCCTCACAGGTACTGCATTTAGCATAAAAAAATATGCTCCAATCATAACATGTCAAACTGCAGCCCAACAGGCAACAACAGCTGTCAGTGTGTCAGTGTGCTGACTTGACTATGACTTGCCCCAAACTGCATGTGATTATCATAAAGTGGGCATGTCTGTAAAGGGGAGACTCGTGGGTACCCAGAGAACCCATTTTCATTCACATATCTGGAGGTCAGAGGTCAGGGGACCCCTCTGAAAATGGACATGACAGTTTTTCCTCGCCAAAATTTAGCGTAAGTTTGGAGTGTTATTTAACCTCCTTTGCGACAAGCTAGTATGACATTGCTGCTTAGAGAAGGTTCCGTGCAACGCTACTGTAGGCTCATTTTCAGTGGCCTTGTCACTATAAGACGGTAATCTGCGCTAGTTAGTGCTAGCTCGACTACCCCCGTCAGTCACATGACCTTCCAGCCGGTTCTCATTCCCAGGGCGTCAAATACCGACAGCGTTCAGTACCGCTGCACAAGGCACCCTTTAGCATAGTTGATCGGTATGAGATAGGGATGTAAATAATTAACCAAAATTAAGAATTGTAAACCATTAACGCCATCGGTTAAACGGTTAAAAGAAATATTTAAAAAATAGCTAAAAAGCTGAGCAAAACTCAGAGGAGCGGCTTGTCACTTAAAGGAGAATAGCTGGTCCACCTTAACAGCCCACCTTAAGGGAACTGGGCCTTTTGCTGGTATTTTTACTGGGAACGTGTCTGCATGTGTCCACGACAATACACACAGCACCGTGGCTGCTACAGTAACTCTTCCGGTCTGGTAAACTGAGGATTCAGTTACACTGCAGCTGGTGATAAATGATGGATTTATCCTGTTTGTGCATCGGCTTTTCGTTGCATCTGGCTCGCTTGTTAATCACTAAAAATAGCGCCGCTGCGTGCGACACACTAATCTTGTCAGTTCATGATTGATAATCGGTTAACGAGGGTCGGTTATCGGTTAGAATTAATTTATTAATTTAATTACCCTAGTATGGGAAACACCGGCGTTCCATTAACCACAGTGTAAACTCATCTGTGTCAATATTAAATGCTCAGGAAAAGTGCGCCGGGAGTGTGGCGACGTAGCTTTAAGAGCCAAAAGGCCAACTGGTGGGCTGGTGGAAGGGGAGGTGGATGGGTCCAACAAACACAGGGCGTTCATCCAGGAGACCGCTGTTCGTGTCCCGTGCGTCACGTTACAATCAGCTGTTCGTTAGTGTCCCGTGTTCACAACGTACGTTTCATTTTATCTGTACAAACGTAGTAATTTTAAGCCCAACCATGTTGTTTTTTTCCTAAACCTGACTAAGTGGTTTTGTTGCTGAAACCTAAGCATGTGTTTTTGTTTACTTCACAACATTAAGCACGTGTTTACTGCGACCGAAAAGAGTCTACGATGGCTAGGGTTCTGACAAAGCGTCAGTATGTGACGAGTTGGGATGAGAACGTGTTGAACCCTGGCCTTGCACCTTAAGAGTAGGGATGCACCGATACCGATACCAGTATCGGGTCCGATAATGTGCTCATGTACTCGTACTCGCAAAACGGCTCCGATACCGCTTTACGGGAGGGTGACGTTAACCTCTCATCACCATCTTTCGGGTCCTATCGCACGCGCCCACGCTCCACCTCCCTAACGGTGCGGGCGCGACGGGCTGGTGGTGTGCCCGACCCTGCTGGCCCTCACTTTCATTGGGCCACGGGGTTTTGCTTGCACCCTCTGACTCGCGCGTGCGTTAGAATCCTTGGTCCGTGTTTCAAGACGGGTCGGGTGGGTTGCAGACTTCGCCGCAGACCCCTGGCGCCTTTTACGTGGGCCGAGCCCCGCCTTGGGGGCACGACGCAGTTGGGGCGCACTAAGGACAGTCCGCCCCGTTGACACTTTGGCCACAGCCCCGGGAAGCACCTTCGCCCCGAGCCTTTCCAAGCCGACGTAGAGCCGGTCGCGGCGCACCACCTCGTATGCGGGACTCCCCAGTCTGCCGTGTGTCGCTCACACTCTCCAGCTGGCTGTTAACGAGGGTCTTTTGGCACAGAGAAGTACTCGTATCGGTACTCGGTATCGGTGAGTACCCAAATGTAAGTATTTGTACTCGGTCTGAAAAAAACTGGTATCGGTGCATCCCTAATTGAGAGTCTCCCGTAGTGATGCTGCTGTGCGGGCTTACTTCTTATTTTTCCTTTGCAGAGGAGGAACTTGTCCACAGCTTTCTGACAAACAGCTCGAGACAACAGGGAGAGGTAGAGTTAGGTGACCTTTCAACTTGTTGGGTGGATTTTTCTTTTTCTAAAGAACGTGCTGTGCAGATGTAATCCACACCTGGCTGAGATCCCCCTTCAGACGTGGTCTGGCTGATCTGATCTCATCACACTCCGATTGCATTACACCTGCATTAATATGCATTTTATACTTATCCAGATACAAACTGCAATACCAGGTGGAAGAGGGGGGGGGCAATGTCAGTTCACCTAATGATCTTTAAAGCAGCTGACTAAGAGTCTTGGAAAATGAAGGGAAAGTGTCATTATCTCATAGCCTCTTGCTGTTCAGCAGAGTGGATGTAGGAGATTTTAGAATAGATCACTGATTGATAGAACTGAGTGGTGATCCAAATGACTCCAGTTCCTGAAAGCTTTGAGGTTAGACTCCCAAAAACCTACCACAAATTACTGTTGAGGCTGCAACATTTAGTGTCTCAGGAATCGTTTTAATTTGGCGGGGTATTTAGTATGAGTGATGATGTAAATGAGCAAAGCTGCGGTTGAGTTAATTTGAATGCACTGTCTCTAATTAAGACCTGATGTTCGGCTGTTAACGCTACATCTTGAGAATGTCTGACAGCGACGGAGCGCTATAGAGAGTGATAAAGTTCTACGCTGCTGAACCTGAAATATTGGCCGAAGAAACCAGGAACTGCAATTACACAGTTGTCTCCCTGCAAGAAGGGAAGGAAGGAAGGCTATCGGGGAGGAAATAGCAGAGAAATACTTCTGCCGGCTCAAACTAGAGTATAGCATGAGAGAGAGAAGCCTGTAAAATGTTCTCACATTCTGCGGCTAATCCCTCTGAGTGCCTGCTGCAGGAGACGAGTCCTTCTTCTTGTTTGTTTAGAATAAGAACGGTGTAGTCAGCATGAGCGGTGATGATGGAGACAGTGGTTGAACTGACACAACAGCATCACCTACAAAAAACTTACAGCTGCACTGCAATCAGTCAATCAAATAGCTGTGTGTAATGTTAAAGGTGTTGCTTGTAATGACGAACCCACAGAGCTCATTGTTTTGCTTTTACAGCCCACAACTTTACAGTTTTAGTTCCGTCTCAGCGCTCTCATCATCCTGGTTTCCATCATCAGCAGGCAGCTGTTTTCTGTACACCTAGACAGACTCAGTTAGCGACTAGCTGGGTGAACATAGTGGAGCATTTAGCCACTAAAGAGACAGATATTTCCCTCAGGAGTTGGTGGAGAGCAATGGAATCAGATTTGTGTCAATATAATCAAACAACACGTCTTAAATATCAAACAAAAAACAAGAATTTGAGAGAATAAAACTCACCAAAGCAAAAAAAAAGTAATCTCAAAAGTCAAATGTGTAACTTGCAAACAAATTATTTGTGTAATTGTGTAAACTGCTCTTTTACTTGTTTGATATGTCCTTTAGTTTATAAAGCTGTTAGGCGTTCTTCATTTCAGGGCAGATGAGAACACTTGTAAGCGTATATGCTGCCCCCGGCACATCCGGAAGGATCGCATCTCCAGCACCTCCGGTACCAATCAACATTACAGGCAGCGCACGGTACCTTCGGTACTGTTCTCTCAGACCACTTGAATTACAATATGCTGAAAGGTTATAATGGAATTTTTGCCCAATGATGCCAGAAACATTCTGCCTACTGAAGCTTTAAATGAAGAGAGTGGCATGTGCTCTTGGATTACAACTGAGGGACCTGAACATATTCTAAAATACACTCACACTCACACACCCTAAACCTTTTGGCCGTCCTTGTATTATTGAAAGCAATCCTTTTCAAATGTGAGGAACACAACTCTTGGCAGACCCTTTTACTTTCCACCAGTGGAGGCTTGGAGTTTCCACACATCAAGCAGTCCAAGGGGAGAAGTGGTAGAGCTGCCACCGTGGATGACTGGACAGGCAGCCAAAGGCCACAGTTTACTTGAGGAAACCATCAGCCTCAATTGTAAGAGGAACATTTCTCTGCCCTCTGGTCTGCAGGCTGTTCTCTGCTTTGGAGAGTTATAGCTCCATATCCGTAGATGGGGTTGCCCAGATGGAATATTTTTTTTTTACCCATTCATCAACTCCTTAATGGGCTGTGGAATTGTTTAGAACAGTAGTTTTCCTACTTGCTACCCTGCAACAGAAGCTGCACGACTTCCCAGTCCATGTTCTTAATTAATGAAATGAAACAGCAATGCGAGGCTTGCGTAGATAACTGGATGTAAATTGATTCCAGCCACTGCCCTGGCACTACAACAGACAGCTGCTCATGCTTTGTGTGCATGTCTGTTATTTTTGCGGGATCGCCGTGATCCAGACAGACAAAGTACAGACGGATATTCTCCTCTGCCTTGCACGTCCACGTGCCGCTGCAGCTGCTCAACGCTTAAATACAGCAGCCGCTTAAAAGCTGACATTAAAATCACACAAAGCAGCCACGTCTCGTGTTTTGTTTGGATCCCAAGACTCCAATTTAGATCAAAGCACCGAGAGGAGGGAGGTAGCGTAGCACACACCCAACGGGATTCTTGTTTACCCGCTTTTTGATTTGCAGGAATTGAGTTTACCACCTTTGCAGGCTAAGAAAAGACCTCCGGCAGATATAAATAGTATACGTATTGTCAGCCCATTACTATACAGGCAAAAGCTAACAAAGATTATGTTGTAAGAACACAAGAAAGAAAAAGATTTCCTTGCCACAAACTGGCACCTGTTCACCACACGTTTTATTTCCAGGCAAGCAAACAATCTTGGTTACTGGTTACTTAGCAGGTTGCTATGTTGTGCTGTTTTGTGATATACAGTTGATGATTGATAGTTAGATCTAGTGTGGCTTTTTATATCTCTCTGTAGTAATTTAAGAGTTGTATTCTCATTATGGAGCGTTACATCAACCAATAAATGCAATTGAAAATATCGATCAAATATCAACATTTGTATTGAGTTCACAAATCCAGTATCAGTCGGCGTGTAGTTTTGATATAGTGTATAGTAGACCGTAGGGCTGGGATGATTCACCTGATTCGTTACTATCACGATACTTATCATGAGATCACATGGAAAGCCGGCTTCATGTAATGCATTTGTGTCCGGACCAATCGGCGTCCTGTGAGTTCCTGGCAGCTACGGGTGTGGTTTAGGTGTGTGACGAGACGACACGGAGAGGTGACTGTTTGTTCTAAACAACAATGGCAGCTCCTGAAAGGGTTAGCGTAGATGCCATGGATGTATAAAGAGAACTGTTCATTCCTATGAAAGTTGCTCAGTGGCGCATGATGACAAAATGGCTCGACTGTCGAGTGGAAAAGTACCCGGATCTTCTGGCGATCTTCCGCATCCATTGAGCCCATAGAGCAGGCGCAGTAGCGTCCGCTCGGTCACATGGCTCGGTCACAGGGTCACAGCCGTCACGCTGTTCTCATGGCTTGCTAACTCCGCCTCCCAGCCCTCGGTCTAGCCTCGGTCTGGGTCTCATTCACATGATCAGAGGAAGGAATATAACTCTGGATTCAGCTATTAGTGCATTTTACAATGTTTAGGACCTAATGATGTCAATACTGGGAAGTTGTCTCTTTCCCAATGTAAGTCTATGGGAAAAAGTATTTTTGGGCCCAAAGGCATCACATGAAGAACACGGTAGATGTAGTACCGCCGTTTGGCCACTACGGAAATTGGCATCAACGACCGGCACTTTTCCTGGGGGCTTGGTAGCTGCTGCAAAAGCATCAGTCCTATCAGAGCTGGAGAGTATTTCTTCATTGAAAGAAGAGCAAAGAACGGCACTGAAGACTTTTCTCGATGGAAAAGATGTTTTTTCCTCTTTCTCCCAACCAGCTTTGCCAAGATTTTGATTGACACATGGTTCATCCAATCCCCTGCCAAGTTTTTTTTTAAAGTGCCTGCCCTTTTTCCAAACAGTTTCCAACGACGGCTTCTCAGATGATTCGGTGTGACAAACCATCTGGCGGGTCAGGTTTCCTTTTCGAGGGGAAAAATAGAAATTCTGTTCCGAAATATATTTTGTTTTCTTTCAGAAACGGTCTCTGTCTGGAGGTCACGGCTTCCCCCTCCTTTCCAGCGAGAGCTCCGGCTGCCAGTTATTGAGCACCTAAAGTGCTCCGAACTCAGTTTCCAGTCGGAGCATTCCTGAGATACTGTACATGGAGCCTGCTTACAGCTGGATATCGTGAATTCTCCCTTATTCACAGGGAGCTGACTCAGTGCAGAGCTACTCAGAACACTGCTGGAGTTGTTTTGTAGCTTCAAGTGTGTGCGTGAAACTGCTGTAGGGCCGTTAATGCAACAGGCCAAGAATGCCTCAGCAGTGATTAGTAGTTCGTAAGCAGAATCGGAGCAGACATGGAGCTGTCGACAGAGATAAAGGAGCATGTCTGTGCTCTGGAAAACAGCAGATCTCAACATGATACCGCGGCACTGACCCCATATTAATGATGGCGGAGCACACACACGCACACATGCACACACACACACACACACGATACTGGAAGTCCTGCTTGTTTCTCGAGTATTGCCTCTAATGTGCCAAGATATGTGTTTGGACAGGCAAATCTCGTTATCCAGGTCGTCTGAGGTGTATGAATGTGTGCTTGTGTGCATGCTTTTGTTGATGTAGTTGATGAATAATAAAAGTGAAAGTGATAGCAGTTGTTTTGCCTGCAACCACAGTAAGATTGTCTGTGACAGAGAACATTTTGCAGTACATACATTAGAGCAGGGAACACTGCTCAGGTTAACAACAATAACACTTGTGTGTGTGTGTGGGTGGGAGTGTGTCTATGTTAGTGTGTGTTTGTCTTTTTGTTTATAAAACATAATGGCTAAACTTTAGTGGATGTCCTAGCTAGTTTCAAACTGTATTAAAGTGAAGGGCTATCGAAAAGGACAGGGAATAAAAGTATTTTCAAATCTTAAAGAAAGAAAGGACAGTTACAATTAAAAGGGTCAGCAGTGATGTCATTTCTTTTGATTTAAAGTCATCACTTAATACACATCTAACATCAAACTTTTACGAGACATTTTTTTTCAGTCCCAAAAAAATCTTCTGACCAGTTTTGCCTCCAATTACAGTCGTCTTTCTGTGCCCCCGTAAAACATCCAGGGTTCAGTGGTAAAGTAGCTCTGGTTTGTTCCACCAAAAAATGTCTGACTTGATACGTGTTACTGAGCTCTGCTCTACTCAGGCTCTCCCCCTGACAGATGCTGTCCAATCACCTTGTTTTAGCTCCTGATGTGCTGCCCATGGCCTTAAGGTGCTTTCACATTGAACATAAAGTGAATTTTCCCCTCACAAATGTGACCGCTGAATTGTTTAAGCCAGTGATTCTCAAAGTGGGGTCCGGGGACCCCCAGGGGTCCGTGGCACTCTGTCAGCGAAGTAATTCGCCATAAATTACAAAATTGTGCTGTATCATTAAATATCACATTATCTACAGATGGAGACTATTAGCACCAATAAAACAAGCATAATGTGTCCATTACTCCCACCCATGTTGGCTTTAGACCAATAGAAACTTTCATATGATTGTAACACATCACGTCAATCTGTCATGAATCAATCTCTTCTCTCAGGGCGCAACGAACCGTTCCTGCTTAGCTTAGCTTATTAGCCAGCTAGCTAGCTGGCAAGCATAGAGAAATATTTGAGTCAGATCACATTGTAAAGTGACGCCAAGTCCCAACTAGCTAAATTGAGAAAATGTGACAACACTTAAATCGAGTGACTTGACGGTAGACCAAAATGCGTCATGTGTCTTCAGGTGCCAGCTCCTTATCCCCGCTGCTTTGAAGTAGCCTTTAGACTGAAAAGCAGAACGTGATAAAACAATTACAGAAGTAATTGCCTTTTACATCAGCATATAGCCAATGTAGAACTAACTGATACACTCCTCATAATGCACGTTTTATTTTTTATTATTCTGTTTATTTAGTGTTTTCCATTTCAGCATTATAGATGCTTTTCAGTTTTATAGCCTGTCGTGACCTGTTGCGTTTTTGGGAAAGTGTTAGTTCAGTGTTTGTACAGTGTAATACAAAAGTGTTTGAAATGTTCCTTATTTTTATAATGAAAATAGTTTAACAAAGTTGCTATTTTGACACTACTGGGGTATTAGTAAAGATTGTCTGTGTGTAGTCGAAATAAGAGACAATGACCCAATGAATGTGATCAGACTTTTTTCTCTTCTGACTGATTCTTTTGACTAATCTGGTTGATTAAGATAATAAGTACAGATATTTGTGTCAGTTTTATTATAAAACATAGTTGGATAGTTGAATAAGTTAATGTTTTTGTTCAGTGAGGAGGGAAATAGGACTCCTTCATCACTAGTAGCATACTTTTTGAAGGTAAAATGTTTTATTTTATACTTTTCATGCATAAATTGATGCCTTTGCCAGGGATAAAAACCATGGCCAGAATGCACCAAATTGCACAATTAAAAAAAATAAAAAATAACCCCTGATGAGTTTGCATGCCTGGTTAGCTCTGTCAGCACTGATGCTGTTGTTTTCACTGTTAGCACCGTTAGCTGCTAGCCGCCGTGTGGAGGCGATAGATATGCTCTGAATTTAAAATTCAGCACCTTTAAGAATTAGATGGCAACTACTGCTTGTATCACTCTCTCTCTACACCCTCCACTGCCACCACCAGACTGGCTACGGCCCTGCCTACACCTGAAGAATGTCTTTCTGCAGTCTCAAGGAAAAGTTCTCCCACTCCTCCTCTCACAATACAACGTGTCTTGACTACATTGCATGGTGTCTTACATGCAATGTAATGTGTGACATTAAAAAGTGATGCTATGTAAACACATCGACCTGGGGAACATCATACCTGAGGACTTGACTGGTCTGGCTGATCAGCCTGTTTCACACACACCTTGTCTTTTCCAGCCGGTCTGGCCTTTAGCTGCGTCTCTCCCCCATATATTCATATATTCACCAGCAGCAGCCACAGATTTAACTCCCTGTGTTTTTGAATCCCTTCATCTATTCTCAGCCGGCGGTGCGCAGTCACTCCGAGGTGATTGTGAGGATGCTTGCAGCGCACCACGGTTCTCGACTCCTATCCATTATTTAAAACGTAAGCAAAAAAATAGCAAGAATATTCAGCTCGCAAGCTGTGCTATGACCTCATGTTCCCCGCATCGCTCTGCACTAGGCTGATCTGTGTGTGTGTATGTGTGTGAATCAGTATGATGAAGGTGAGGATGGGATTTTACTCACCAACGTATCTGTAACAGCTGCAGCAAAAGCAGCCTCAACCTGCTCTGAGGAGCTGCTAAACCAACTAAAGCAGTCTAACTGGACACTGACACCATGATGATGGTCAACATGCTAAAATGCTGTCTTTATTATTTTCCATCATTATCATTATTATGGCAAAAAATGGGAGAGATGGTAAATAAATACGTAAGAGAAAAATCATGAAAGTGGTTAAAGGTTAAGTTCATCTAAATTACTGAAAAACAAATTCACTGACCACCTGTGGTATCTAACCATACAGATTAACATTCCGCTTTTGATTTCACAGGTTTAGAGATATCTGCCTGTAATAGCCCATCTCCACCTGGTATTCCACTGTGATCATTATCTGGAAATAATGACATCTGATCCAGGGCTTTCCATTTAATCCTGGTATTAGGTTTGACAGATTCGTCATATCGAGGCGTAGTCGGGAGGGGGGGGAGGGTTTGCAGTTCGGTGTGCTGAGGATCTCATCGCTGCTTTTTGCAGATGATGTGGTCCTGTTGGCATCATCGGTCTGCGACCTCCAGCACTCACTGAATCGGTTCCCAGCCGAGTGTGAAGCGGCTGGGATGAGGATCAGCACCTCTAAATCTGAGGCCATGGTTCTCAGCAGGAAACCGATGGATTGCCTACTCCGGGTAGGGAATGAGTCCTTACCCCAAGTGAAGGAGTTCAAGTACCTCGGGGTCTTGTTCACCAGTGAGGGGACTATGGAACGTGAGATTGGCCGGAGAATCGGAGCAACGGGGGGGCGGTATTGCATTGGCTTTACCGCACCGTTGTGACGAAAAGAGAGCTGAGCCGGGAAGGCAAAGCTCTCGATCCACCGGTCAATCTTCGTTCCTACTCTCACCTATGGTCATGAGGACTCGGTCATAACCCAAAGAACTAGATCGCGGGTACAAGCGGCCGAAATGGGTTTCCTCAGGAGGGTGGCTGGTGTCTCCCTTAGAGATAGGGTGAGAAGCTCAGTCATCCGTGAGGGACTCGGAGTAGAGCCGCTACTTCTTTACGTTGAAAGGAGCAAGCTGAGGTGGTTCGGGCATCTGGTAAGGATGCCCCCCCCACCTGGGCGCCTCCCTAGGGAGGTGTTCCAGGCACGACCAGCTGGGAGGAGGCCACGGGGAAGAGCCAGGACTAGGTGGAGAGATTATATCTCCACACTGGCCTGGGAACGCCTCGGGATCCCCCAGTCAGAGCTGGATAATGTGGCTGGGATCCCCTGCTGGAGCTGTTGCCCCCGCGACCCGACCTCGGATAAGAGGTTGGAGATGATACCTGATACCTGATGAGATTCATCATATCAAATGTGCCCTCACATCGATCAGATCTCAATATGCAAATTGGGTAGGCCAATTCCATCATCCTCGACTGTGTCGGAGTTGAAGCAGGACTCTCAGAGATATCTCAGACCGGCCCTGTTTCCTATTGTGAATTACGTTTCGAGGGAAACGTATTTTCTCCCAGATTATTTTTGACGTGTCACAAATACGTTTGTATTGGGGCTGTCAAAGTTAATAAAGTTGACGCGTTAACCCATTTTTGTTTTAACGCCACTAATTTCTTTAACGCATTAACGCAACTTGTGATTTTTAGGTTGTGGCGGGCTCAGTTTTAAAGCTAGAGTGAAGATACTGGTATCATATGAAACTGTAAAATCTAAGTAATCCATTCGTACCAACCATGTCATAAATAACGCTCCAAACTTATGCTAAATTTTGTTAAGGAAAAAAACGGTAAGGGGTCCCTTGACCTCTGACCTCCAGATCAGTGAATGTAAATGGGTTCTATGGGTACCCACGAGTCTCCCCTTTACAGACATGCCCACTTTATGATAATCACATGCAGTTTTGGGCAAGTCATAGTCAAGTCAGCACACTGACACACTGACAGCTGTTGTTGCCTGTTGGGCTGCAGTTTGCCATGTTATAATTTGAGCATATTTGTATGGTAAATGCAGTACCTGTGAGGGTTTCTGGACAATATCTGTCATTGTTTTGTGTTGTTAATTGATTTCCAATAATAAATATATACATACATTTGCATAAAGCAGCATATTTGCCCACTCTATTAAATACCTGACAAATCTCCCTTTAAGGTACACTGTGAACAGATAAAAAATGTGATTAATTTGTGATTAATACCAATTATCTATGGACAATCATGCGAATAATTGCGATATATTTTAATTAACTGACAGCCCTAGTTTTTTGTTTTGTTTCAATTCACAACATTAACCACGTGTTTAAAACTGTGACCGTAATTCGGGAGAAAATATGTTTCCCCTTGAAACGTAATTGAGAATGCAGTGTAGCTGTATGGGAACGTAATTTTGCAGGAGACGGGGTTGCTCAAACCCTGGACAGATAAAATCAAACCAGCACGGAGAGATACCACTATGCTTTGTTTGGACCCATACGAGGCTGTAGGGAGTTGGTTTTCTACAGATAACTGAAAATGTTCCATGTTCCTCTCTACCTACGGGCCAGAGTCTGTGAGTGTGTGATTGCCCACCTAGGGTGAAGGAGATGACTGGGACAGATCTTTTCAGACTGTAGTATAAAAAGTACAGCACTGTGTGTGTGTGTGTGTGTGTGTGGATATAGACAGGCCATGTGAAGTTAGTTTCCCCTTGAACAGGGAGTTGTGTCGTGCTCCACTCAGCCAAGGCTTCAATCTGCGTAGTAGGATTATTGTCGAGGCATCACTTTGAAGTCGACAGACACAAACATTCTACTAAGCGTTTACTGCTGAAATGGTTGTGCAGCTAAAGACAGCGGACTTCTGCTGAGGGGCATTAGCATTTGTCGATGGAGAGGATGATGGCTGCGACATTTGACAATAATCCATTTAGGGAGGTGAGAATACGATTTCTTCTCACGTCTCTGTGGTAGATTCCAATTACCTTCTATTTGTCTGATGCAGATATCTCCCCCATTCAAAAGCCAGTAGACAGCCGTGGGATAATGGCCAGCTCGGTGTCGAGCTGCTGCCACCTCTCCTCTATTTTAGTCAATAAACCGACGCAGGAAAATGGAGGCCTCTACTCCCCCGGCTCATAATTCATTCTGATGTCAAATCAATGGCTTTATGTGTGTGTGTGTGTTGATAGTAGTATAGAAGCTGGCTGTAATCCTGTTGTGTGTGTGTGTGTGTGTGTATCTGAGAGAACAGTGTAGGTGTGTATTAGCAAATTAGTCGGCTACAGATAAGAGACACAGACAAAGTGTTTGTGTCAATGGCTTCCATACGGTAGAAAGTCTGTGCAGGCCAAGCCCGCAGGAAGTCCACTGGGCTTTGAAGACAATTTGACTTATTGGCCAAACGGAGGTAGTAGAACTTCCGTGTTCGTCACGTGATGCCATTGGGCCCAAAAATACTTTTTCCCATAGACTAACATTGGGAAAGAGACGATCATTTTTTTTTTTAATGTAAATAAACTTCCCAGAACGAACACTTGGCCCTTATTTAATTCACTAGGTCCTAAAAGTTGTATAATGCACTAATAACCAAATCCAGAGTTGTTTCCTTTCCTCCGTTCATGTGACCGAGGCTGGAGCGAGGGCTGGGAGGCGGGGTTAAAGGAAACGCTACTTCGCCTGCTCTATGGGCCCAATGGATGAGGAAGATCGCCGGATGATCCGGGTACTTTATGACTCTGCAGTCGAGCAATTTTTGGCTTCATGCGCCAATGAGAAACTCTCATAGGAATGAACGGGAGGCCGCCTCCAACGCTGTATCCAGTTCTCTTTAAACATCCATCGGCCAGCACCCACACCTGGAGCCTCTACTATGCTGTACAGTTTCAGGAAAAGTTATACACTGTATAGTTTGATTACTTTTCAAATGGCACTTTGTAACATTTTGTCAAATGTTGTCGTATGTACAGCTTGCAGTTTACTGTAAGCTGTACAATGGTGGCCAGGGCCTTTATTTATCTCCACTGCAATAAGAACAAGGCCTTTATTTGAAACTGCCTTATATTAAAGCGTCAGTAGGCAACAGTTTTGTTTTGCATCATTGGGCAAAAATTCCATAATAACCTTTCAGCATATTGTAATTCAAGTGTTCTGAGAGAAAACTAGACTTCTGCTCCTCCTCATGGCTCTGTTTTCAGGCTTTAGAAAATCTAGCCCGTGACGGGAGACTTTGACCAATCACAGGTCATTTCAGAGAGAGAGCGTTCCTATTGGCTGTGCTCCGGCTGGTGGGCGGTGCTTGGTATTTCCTCAGCTGATCTCAACATGGCTTCCGGGTCACAAACTTTCTCATTTTACAGCTAAAACAAAACAGTACACTACAAGATGATTCTAAAAAAACATTTGAGGAGATCGATGATTGGAGTTGTCGAGTGATTGACAGCCGGCTCTCATAGACGGCAGCTGGACGGCAGACTCCAGATCAGCTCTGATTGGTTGTTTTCCTCCGGTTTGTGAAATCTTGCAGATGCCGTTAGGAGCACTGGAGGACACCAGAGGCACATGATTTTTTTCAGATTACCTGCCTCATGCACTACTGTCAGGATAAAGTGACCGTTTTATAAAAATAACTCCATTTCTGGCAACTGCAGCCTTAAGAATATGACTTTATCCCATGGGTGGGCATTGCACCCCAACGGTACAGTTTGAACTGGTCCTGAGTTGGCTGATGAGAGCGTTTTTTCGGAGAGACAGGAAATTTCTTCAAAAATAATTTTTACAAGACTTCCTTCAGCTTCTGTCAAAATGGGCCACATAGGTTAAAGAATAAGCTTCATTAAACTATGTGATTTCTTTTCATCATGAAAATCAGATGCTGCTACTGTGTAGTATGAATCAATTGTCTTGATGCACAAGACGGAGCTATTCCCTTGATTCACACGTGGTCTGTGAAGGTGCTCTTTAAAATTTATAAGGTTTATTTTTAAATATTAATGTTATGGAATCGTACATTTCTTTTGAAAATTTGCATCTACTTTGATTTAGAAAAGGAGTCGGTGTGATGAGAGGTGAGCACTGTAACAGTGATGTGAGGGTGAGCATCACTGTAACACAGTTCCAGTCATCGCCGAGGCTGCGCACCCTTTTGGGCAAAAGAAACTCGCTGTCACAGTAGGGCTGCACCATATGAGGAAAATCTGCGATAATATTTTTAAAGGTCCCATATCGTGCTCATTTTCAGGTTCATACTTGTATTTTGGGTTTCTACTAGAACATGTTTACATACTTTAATGTTTAAAAAACAAATTATTTTTCTCATGCTGTCTGCCTGAATATACCTGTATTCACCCTCTGTCTGAAATGCTCTGTTTTAGTACTTTTCAATGGAATTGCAACAGAATTGCGTTGCTAGGCAACAGCTTGGGTCCATGTTTACATCCTATCAGCTGATGTCATTCACATACACTGCAACCAGGAAATAAACTTGGACACATTTAGAATGTTTACGTTTAAAACTTTGAAATGGTCTAAATGTTGTAGATTTGTGACATCACAAATGGACAGAAATCCTGACAGCTTGTTTCTAAAGCTCATTTTCTGAATACGGGCTGTGTGTATTTCTCTGTGGATTAAGTATTTCTGTACTTTCACAGTATTTATATAGAACTTAAACCTGCCTTACAATATAAAAGACATGAAAATGTTACCTTTTTACAAAATGGGACCTTTAAATATAACTATGCTACATGTTGTTTCTAGAGCAGCAACAGTTGTTTACGACAGCAAAGTCACCATATAAACTCATTAATATCTCACTGGAAACAATCTAAGATGTTAATAAATTGAATCATATTCCTCAGTGAAGCTTAGAAAAACAGTCAGTATCAGTCCGTCCTCCTGTCCTCAGTCCTCCTGTCCTCAGTCCTCTGTCCTCTGCTGATGTGATTCACTGCTGCAGGTTAGGGCAGGTAGAGGGAGGTGCTGCTTTGTCTCAGCCAGCTGATGAGTTTATAAGAATTTTAAGATACCTGTCCAACTAAACTAAATAGTTTGACTACATAAAGACAGCTTATGTTTTAGCTCGTATAGCCAATCGTTACATAAACTTTATGATAATAACACGGAGGCTCCGTAGTCTGCACCAAGACGGCAAGACCTTGTCAACAACAACGCATCGCTGTTTCACACCTTCCGTTCCGCCCTTCACAATAAACTCCCCCGGACACAAACACTGGACCACAGCTTACTACAGGGAACTAAAGTCATTCACAACTCAACAAAATAACTTAGACGGGTTTACAATCCACCGTTAGCTGGCGAGCTAACGCGCTGTGCTTGTGTAAACATAGCGGCGGTGGATGAGAGACCTGCTATATGTGCTATACTATATGTGCAGGTCTGATTATCATAAGACAAGGCAAGTTTATTTGTATAGCAACAAGGCGATTCCAAGTGCTTTACATAAGGGCATTAAAGGTCCCATATCGTAAAAAGTGACATTTTCATGGTTTTTATATTATAAGGCAGGTTTAAGTGCAATATAAATACTGTTAAACTATCAAAACGCTTAATCCACAGAGAAATACACACAGCCCGTATTCAGAAACTGAGCTTTTGAAACAAACTGTCAGGATTTCCGTCCATTTGTGATGTCACAAATATACAATATTTAGACCATTTCAAAGTTTTAAACGTAAACATTCTAAATGGGTCCCAGTTTATTCCTGGTTGCAGTGTATGTGAATGACATCGGCTGACAGGAAGTAAACATGGACCCAAGCTGTGGCCTAGCAACGCAATTCTGTTGCAATTCCATTGAAATGTACTAAAACGGAGCGTTTCAGACAGAGGGTAAATACAGGTAGGCTATATCCAGGCAGACAGCATGAGGAAAATAAAGTTTTTTTTTTAAACGTAAATGTAAACATGTTCTAGTACAAACCCAAAATACAAGTATGAACCTGAAAATGAGTGTGATATGTCCCCTTTAAGAAAAGTTATAAAAGAAACACTAAACATGAATAGGATTTTAAAAGTAAGCTTAAATAGAAGAAGACACAGTTTTATGCCCTCATTTAAAAGAAGTGAGAGTTGGAGCAGATCTCTAGCTGTTCCCGCTATGTGATGCATAAAAAACTGAGTGGTGCTGTTTAGTTTTGTCTCTGGGGACAGTAAGCAGACTTGTTTTAGACAATCAGAGAGTGTGGACAGTTCCTAACGAAGCAGCACATCAGAAATGTAGTTTGGCCCTAAACCACCCAGTGTTTTATAAGCCAACAGTTTAAAATAGTCTTTGACAAACAGTAAGCCAGTGTAAAGAACTGAGAACTGGAGTGATGTGATCCACTTCTCCTGGTCTTAGTCACGACTCTACCTGCCACGTTCTGAATCAGCTGCAGCTGTCTGATGGACTTTTTTAGAGAGGCCTGTAAAGACAGTGTTACGGTCGTTGAGCCTACTAAAGATAAACACATGCACAAGTGTTTTCTAAATCCTGCTGGGACATAAATCATTTAACCTTTTCCAATCCACCGCTCTTTTTCATAGAAACATTGGTGGGGGTGGGGGGGTACAGGGGGTCTTTCGGGGGAGATAGCAGGTTAACAGTAGAAGGGACCCCTTTTGAAAATGGCCATGCCAGCTTTTCCTCCCCAAAATTTAGCCTAACTTCGGAGCTTTACGTAGCCTTCTTCCCGACATGCAAGCATGACATGGTTAGTAGCAATAGAATCCTTGAAGAAGGTTTTTCTAGTTTCATTTGATACCAGCACCTTCACTCTATAGCTGAGCCTGCTACAGCCTCTGAAAGACAGTAAAGCCCAGGGTGCCGGCGCCCTCAAAGAGTGGTTAGAGAGGTTAACAAACTCAGATCAGAGATAAAGAAACTGGATGAAATGTTAATGGACTATCACCCTAGGAATATATCAAGAATTAGGGAGAGATCCATAAGAGGGGTGGTGGGGGGGAGGAAAACCTTCGGATAACCGAGGCTTTCACACTGACATTCAAGACTCCCCTTCCTATCTCACATGCAGGCTCATTAGAATATACCGCCCACAGCTTGAAAACTACCTTTGCAAAGGTGCACCATATTTTTCTCTCAAGCCAATTGGAACAGGCTTTTTTAGGAGGGGGGGGCTTAAAGAGACAGGCGCTAAAACGGAGCGTTTCAGACAGAGGCTGAATACAGGTATATTCAGACAGACAGGATGAGAAAATAATGTGTTTTTGGAGCGTTACAGTATGTAAACACGTTCTAGTAGAAACCCAAAATACAAGCCTGAACCTGAAATTGAGCATGATATGTCTCCTTTAAGGAACTGGTTGTGAATTTACACAGTATATAGTAATATTAACTCAGCAGTGTCAGAGGCTATAGATATCGTGTTCACTCATTGTGTCTCTGTAGTTCACTGATCTTCCTGTCTGCGTCTCAACCACATGTTGAGACACACTGTCTTTAGCTGAAGGCCAGGTGATCTCCACACAACACCAGACAGGATATACTCTACTGGTTCCTCTGCCAACAATCACACTGGTTTGTCTGATCCTTATAGATTTATACCTCAGAGGACTAAAAAATGATGATGACGAGGAGGATGATAATAAATTGGCCCAAATTGCCGTAGGTTATCGCCAACATTCGCGGACACTGAGCCACTGTGTTTTCGGCTAACCACACTGCCAAAAGTAATATTATCACTTTTTTCAAGATGGCTCAGGAGACGGCTCATGGTATTTCTCTATTATGTCCTGGAAATGAGATGAATCAAAGTCGCGGGAGCTGCTATCAATGACCATCAAACCTTCCTCCATTTCCAACCAAACTAAAGCTGTAATTCTTGCTAAGGAACATTGTTTCTTGGAAGTGATTAGTTATATATATAGGGAAGATCATTTTGAAAGATGTTCTTAACCGATAACCGACCCTCGTTAACCGATTATTAACCGTTGACCAACAAGATTTGTGCCTCGCATGCAGCGGTGTACCAGCTGCTGTGTATGAGTACAAAAGACAACTGAGTCCCCAGTTCACCCGTACGGGAGCGTATGCTGCGTTCACTGTCTCCAGTTCACAGTACGGGAGCGTTCATTTAGCAGGCAGCCACTTTCCCAGTAAAAGTCTCCACCACACATTTAGTTTAGTTTAGCGGGTTGTCCGCTGTGTGTCTGCCCGGCGTAACGACACTCTGTCTGTCCGGATTAACGATAGCGATTTTCCTACAAATAGTGTGTGTGTTTGCGCTACATTAGCAGCTGCTAGCGTTGCCGGTGGCTCCATGCCCGCTGTAGCCACACACATACGCTCTGTCAGCGGGGCGTAACTTCAGCGAGTTTCCGACCGACTGTGTTGTCGGTGGCGTTCTAGCTGTGAACGTAGGTGTAGCAGACAGTGTGTGTACAGTTTATTTGTCGGTGAATAAATGCTATGAGGCAAGCGAGCTATAGACGGGAGCCAACTTCCTGTATCTGTAACGCTGGCTCCGCCTCTTAAGGTGGACCAGCTTTTCTCCTTTAAGTGACGAGTTTTTCTCAGCTTTTTAATTAATTATGAACATTTCTTTTAACCGTTTTAACTGATAGCGTTAATCGGTTAAAATGTTTAATGTCGGTTAACGGTTAATTATTAACATCCCTAGTAATATGAGTAAATTATTAGTATTTTGTCACACTACCCCATTAGGAAACATAACTATATATAACACTGTGTTACCATAAACAGTTGAAGGGGGCAGATTAGTGAAGTTATTCAGTTTGTCTGGGATAATTCAGATGTGTGTGAAGCCCCTCTGTGGGCCTCTTTGGTTGCATTTGATCATCATTCTCCTTACAAGCATCTTAATTTGAATCCTCTGAACCAATCATCATCACTTACGAGCTCTCCAAACACACCACCGGATCAATTATGCATGGAACCTCAATGGGCCCAAATGAGAGTTCCAAATCTCTCTAATGGAAATAATTTGTTATTTACAAGTTCAAAAAATCATTGCTGTGTTTCTCTCTGCTGTAGAAAAGACCAAGGTCCCTGCTGTTTGATGAAAATTCTCTACATTGGGTTGCCAGTGTGAGGGCAGGCATTTATTAGAATAAGAAGAGTCTTTTTGACGCACTCGTGTAAAATATCCTGTCGTCCTTTGAGTTACTGTCACATTCAAAGGGAATTAAACATGCATTGCCGAAGCTAACTAAGTGCCACCCTGCCTGGAAGTGTGTGTGTGTGGGTGTATGTTAATGAAATCCATATATCTCCTTTGGTGGCAGACAGCTTGTGTTTTCACCAAGATTGAGTAAGGTCAGTTTAGTTTGCTTTTAGACTGGTCTGGTATAGGAGGACTATACAAACAACAAAGATTGACTAACTGTGTCAGGAAATAGCACTTTGAGCTAAATGCTAACATCAGTTGCTCACAATTACAATCTTAGTTTAGCGTGTTGGCATGCTAACATTGCTAATGAGCACTAAAGCACAAAGTGCAGTTGAGGCTGAGGGGAAGGTCATTTGGTTGGTGCTGCAACCCCCCTCCCCCCCCCCCCACCCCCAGGGTGGGGTCGGGTTGCCCGTCCATCAGTCTGTCTGCACGTACGTTCGTCTGTCTGATCCTCTCATGATGACGTTTGAGATATCTGTAACTGTTATTTAGGATAGTCAGAACTGAATTACAGATATCTCTATAACTTTAACTAGTCAGAATGAAGTTATAGATATCTGGAATAAGAATTCTGACTAGTCACAATGTAATTGTAGATATCTATAATGTTAATTCTGAATAGTCAAGCTTAGCTACTAAATTGGGGTTTCTGCCATCCTCCATATGGTGCACATGACCAAGCCAGCGAAGGCTGTTTGAGACTTAGCAAGGGCGGATGCCCTGATGATTTCACCCGCCACTGCCAACAATTTACCCGCAAGATGCAATAACCCCTTGGAGATACTTTTCTGTTATTACTTTACTCCTAACTGCATTTTCCAGTAAAACATTCTTGTAATTGCTAAATTACAAGAATGTTAACTTCTTGAAGTGGAGAGTTGTGCAGCTTGAAGCACAATCAGCCATGTGTTGTAGTCTTAATTTCCCCAGAATACACAGGACAATTAGTCCTATTGAAGAATTAGACAGCTTTGCAAAAGACATCCATCTGAAGTCTGACAGATCCTATAGACACAGTCATAGCTCAGCTCTATTGTAGGTCTGCATTTCAATTCTCAGGACCCTTTTCATATAGAGCAGGTCGAGACCGTTCTCTAAAATTTAGAGACCCAACAAGAGATCCCCCATGAGCATGCACTTGGTGCGACGGTGGCAAGAAAAATCGTCCCTTTAACGGCTAGAAACCTTACAGCCCGGACACACCAGGAACGTCAGGAGCGCGTGGCGACTGCGTTACCTCTTGTTTTTTATTTTGGCGTCCGTGTTAACAGGTTAGAGCAGCCACACTGCCCGCGTGAGACGTGTCTCAGCTGCGTCTCTTCTAGAGAATAGAGGTCTCGCCTTTTTTTGACGCGTGCTGCGCGTGTCTCACAGCAGCAACAGACAGTGAAAATGATCTATTGACTGTATATTAACATCATATCAGCTACATTACTACAGTTCAGATGTCTAGACATCTGTAGAATATGTCACAGACAGTGAAGGTGATCTATTGACTGTATATTGACATCATACCAGCAAGATTACTACAGTTTCGATGTCTATTTGTAGAATATGTTACGGAGATGAAAAAAAAGTAAAGACTTATTTTTAAATCAACACTTCCTGCTTTCATTTAAAAATAAAAGCCCTCAAGCATTTTTTCTGTGGCCAGAATTCCTTCATTTGTTAACACAAGACTTTTATTCTGAAATATGAGCAGTCAGTGCTGTGGAACATGCAGTGACTTAGAGAGCTCAATGAATTGATAAAGTATGGGGTTTAAATCAACACTTCCTGCTTTCATTTCGAAATAAAATCCCTCAAGTGTTTTTTCTGTAGACAGAATTCCTTAATTTGTTAACACAAGGCTTTTATTCTAAAATATGTGCCGGACAGTGTTGTAGAACATGCAGTGACTTCGAGAGCTCCATGAATGAATATAGTATGGAGTTTTACTATTATTTACAAATTACCACATCTTACTTAACCTTTCTCTGTCTAAAATAAGTATAAATGATATTTAAAATAAAATGAAATGGCCATTAAAAGGCAAACTCTATGTAGAAAGAAAGGGCTGACAGCAGCAGCTGCAGCAGCAGAAACGCAGCTAAAATGCAGCTGGTGTGAACGCCCGACGTGTGAATCATGCAGCCACCACGCCACGCAGCCGCCACGCACTCCTGATGTTCCTGGTGCGTCCGAGGCTTTAGGCAGAACTTGGCTCTCGGTGGGCGGCCATCTGCCTCGACCGGTTTCCCTCCACCAATGTGTAATAGGGTCACAAGTATGATGTCACTATGATTCTTTTTCACAAGGTACTTCTAGACATGACTGTCAATTGCTACAAGCACTAAACACACACACACACACACACACACACACACACACACACACACACACACACACAGAGCGGACACACTTCAAAAAGAGACCTTACAAACCAAGCTGTCTGAAGTGCCTACTTAAAAATCTCTGTAAAGCTTCTGTAATTACAGATTTACAGTAGATGAAGCCCTCAGTCCTGTGGTAGGTCGAGGACTGCGGCAGCCACCAGAGACTGCTTCTATAGCTACATCACACATATACACACTGACTGTGCGGTATGCCAGAGAGAGGAATATATGCCAGTGCAGTGAGGAAAAACAGCTGAGATACTTTAGTAATTTCTCCCATATGTCTTGAGAGTGGGATCAATGTGTTGATACTGGCCTAGATGGTTGGCAGCTGTAAGTAATTGCATTCATACAAACTGTAAGTGAGTTGCCTGTTTGAAACATTCTTATCATAGTTGACAATTTTAAGAAATACAATTTAGCCTGGCATGATAGCTCCATTAAAAACAGTGGTTTTTTTTGCCCAGTCAGAGCCATCACATATTGAATAAGTCCTTAAAGGGGACCTATCGTGATAAACCCACATCCATTTGGGTATCTGGAGTTCCTACCATCCCACAAACTGTGAAATAAGACAACCCATTCAGTTTTTTGTGGGCTGCCTTGACCAGAAAACATGTGATTCAACAAGCCATTCACGATGTGGCTCCCCTTCCTATGTCACATGCATGCAGGCTCATTAGAATATACCACCCACAGCTTGAGAACTACCTTTGCAAAGGTGCACCATATTTTTCAGGAGGGGGGGGGGGTTTAAGGCTGAAATAGGCAAGTTGGAGCAAATACGATTAAAAAAAAGTATTTTTATAAAACGGTTGCTATATCCTGACAGTAGTACATGAAACAGGTAACCTGAAAAAAATCATGTGCCTCTGTGTCCTCCGGTGTCCTCCGTTGCTCCTAACGGCATCTACAAGATTTCACAGACTGGAAGAAAACAAGCAGTAAGAGCTGATCTGAGGTCTGCTATCCATCTGCTGTCAATCACTCGCAAACTCCGACCAAACGGTCAAACTAGGCAGCTCTGATCAAATATGAATCAATATTCTGTTACGTTAATGCCTATTTCTCTCCTTAAATGTTTTCAGAATCATCTTGTAGTGCACGGTTTAGCAGTAAAATTAGTTTTAAAAGTATCTGGTGAAGGAACGCCAAGTTCCGGTCACATGCCCGGAGCACAGCCAATGGGACGCTCTCTCTCTGAAATGACTTGTGATTGGTCAAAGTCTCGATTTTTTAAAGCCTGAAAACAGAGCCATGATGAGGTGCAGAAGTGTAGTTATCTCTCAGAACACTTGAATTACAATATGCTGAAAGGTTATTATGGAATTTTTGCCCAATGATGCCAAAAAATATACTGCCTACTGAAGATTTAAAGAGACAGGCGCTAAAGCGGAGCGTTTCAGACAGAGGGTGACTACAGGTATATTCAGACAGACATGATGAGAAAAATAATGTGTTTTTTGAACATTAAAGCATGTAAACATGTTCTAGTAGAAACACAAAATACAAATCTGAACCTGGAAATGAACATGATATGCCCCCTTTTAAGTAAACCAATACAGGGTAGAACACAGTTGACAACATAATGTACTAGCTGATGAACTTTATGTTCAAATTCATGAAGTGAATTGACCAATAGTTCAATAGTTCATTGAGACTATGATACAGTAAAGCAGATGGGCAACAGTTACATGTGTCTGCTCGTATCTGAGTTTTTTTTACAATGATTCAGAATTTTGAACCGGCCGCGGAGCTTCTCAGTGAGAGAAGTCACTCTGACTGGCTGTTCAGCTTCAACAAATCAGTGCACGAGATCAGAAACGGAAGTGAGGAAAGCAAGCAAACGAGTAAAGTCAAGAGGGTAAACGGAAGGTTCATTTTTCATTTTCACGTCACCTGATCATTGTAATACATGGATAGTTTCACAACGTTCTTTGATTTCAGGTCTTAAGGGTCTGGGCCTTAAGTCAGTGTGAACATTAGGGATGCACCGATACTGATACCGGTATCGGGTCTGATGCTGTGCTCATGCACTCGTACTCGCAAAACGGCTCCGATACAACGGCACCGATAAATCTTTACAGCAGCGCAACGTTAACCTCTCGTCACCATCTTTCGGTTCATCACGCTCCACCTCCCCGACGGTGCGGGTGAAACGGGCCGGTGGTGCGCCCGACCCTGCTGGGCCGGGATCCCACCTCAGCCGGCGCACGCCAGCCCTCACTTTCATTGCGCCACAGGGTTTTGCTTGCAACCTCTGACTCGCGCGTGCGTTAGACTCTTTGGTCCGTGTTTCAAGACGGGTCGGGTGGGTCGCCGACATCTCCACAGACCCCTGGCGCCTTTTACGTGGGACGCGGCCGACTGTCGCACTGAGGGGGGGGGAGCCCCGTCATCGTGTGGCGAGGTCCGGGCGGGGAGTGCTGTAAAGCTGCGGCCGCGAGCCACCTTCACCTCGAGCCTTTCCAAGCCAACTTATAGCCTGTCGCGGCGCACCGCCTCGTATGCGGGACTCCCCAGCCTGCCATGTGTCGCTCACACCCTCCAGCTGGCTGTTAACGAGGGTCTATTGGCACAGAGAAGTACTCGTATCGGTACTCGTATCGGCGAGTACCCAAACTTGTACTCGTACTCGGTCTGAAAAAAAGTGGTATCGGTGCATCCCTAGTGAACATGAACCGGACCAGAACTAGAAGGAAACAATGTATAATTTTTTTTCCCCTTTGTCTGAACCAAACTACAGATGTGAGGGCAACCTAACACATTATTGGGATAGCTCTGAATTTCATATGTATTCCATTTGTTTCCAGTCAACATTCAGGCCTAATGATCAGTACAGACGGTACTAGTGAGCCTTGACTACTGTTGGCCACGCGTTCCTAAATGGTCTCTCAGGCATCACATTAGCAATGAAATTCTGCGCCCTCCATCTCTGGCTCTCTGTGCTCTCTCAACTCCCTCAGAAGAGGAAGAGGAAGATTTACCATTCTACTGATGGACAATCATTTTCAAAAACCTGGAGGAAAAAGAGCACATCCAATTTAAGTGAGCTTCTGCCCTGCAGGGGCCTCTTAACAAAGAACAGGAGTTTTGGCTGAGTGTCGACCGCAGGGCCCCCAGCCTCTTAAGCACTTACCTATGACCCAACGATAAGTGCAATTGAATACGTGTCATTGTCCGACAGAAGCTGAGCCTCATTCCTTCTCTCTGTGCTTTCTGATTTTCACACAATGACAGAAAAAAAGAGAGCGATGAGTGGAGTTGGGAGGCCGGGCCTGTCTGTGTAATATCTCAAAGGAAAAGACAAATCTGATTGGATAAGCAGCTCCAACAGGGTTTCTGTGCCTACTCCCTCAAAAAGATATTAAAGGTCTCATATTATGCTCATTGCCAGGTTCATAGATGTATTTTAATGTTGCACTAGAACATGTTTACATGCTGCAATGTTCAAAAAAACCTTTATTCTTCTCATAGTGTCTCTCTCACTCAGCCTGCATTTAGCCTCTGTCTGAGAGATCCTGATTTACAGCCTGTATCCTCCCACTCTGCTCTGATTGGTCAGCGTTTCTGTCAATCAAACGTCCTCAACACAGCGACAACAACAACCCCCCCCTCCCCCCCCTCCTCCTCCCCGGAGCAGAGAGCTACCGTTAGCTCTGAGTGTAGCTCTGAGAAGCTGAAGTGTTTATTAAACTATTTTAAAGTTTATAAACCAGAAACTTCACCCAGCGCACGTTACCGGAGGAATCTGATCAGGAATCGGCGACATATGATGAACATCTGCGGTCCAGATTCCAGGTTTTCCTGACGGTTTCTCTCAGGTAAATAATGCTATTTATAGCTCTGTTAGTTAGCTCAGTGTTTACATTCTGCATCAGCTCTGTAAACCGTAAACACACACTCTGTTTTACGTCTGTCTTTACAGATCCATCTGTGAGAAATGACCGACAGAATCATCCCAGAGGAGAAC
>CAKAKR010061715.1:0-20624 GCA_916700685.1 Adelosebastes latens
AGCTGCTGTAATCCTGTAAAAACGTCTACCAATCACTGCCTCGCGGTCCGCTTGGAAAGAACCAATCAGATGCCTCCCTGCCTTCCTGCTCGTACTCTACCCTTGACGTGCACCAGCCTGAATTCAAAGCGCGTCCCCGCCACACGTTTCCTGGAGAATGGAAGAGAAAACTCAGCCCTGCAGTAGCACTGCCGCGGTTACTTGTCATGAGGTAGCATTGTTGAGTTGAGGTCCTCTCTCCGCTCTGAGTCTGTGAAGTAGTTACGATAAGGCGGTGCTCGTGCAATTGGACAATGTTTAGCTTCTGTCTTCCTTCCGTATTTTGACCTCAGCGCGCAGATAAACGATAGATAGATAGATAGATGGATAGATGGATGGATAGATAGATAGATAGATAGATAGATAGATAGATAGATAGATAGCCAAGCAGCCCGAATCATTACTGTACAAGACGCCTCCTTTTCGTCCTGTCTCTACCTGTTTATTATTCATAACGTGTGGTTGATTTCTCAGTCAGTCAGTCACTAGAATTTGATTTCCCCACGTGGGTCCTGATGATGCAGGATGACAATCAAGGAGTTACCTGTCAGTCTGTGTAACTTCATGTTCACTCCTCTTGGTTCGTTTGTAAAGAGTCAGTGTGAACAGGAACCAGACCAGAACTAAAATGCAACAATCAGTATCATTTTTTTTCACTTGAACCAAACTACTAAATATCACTGATCATGACTAACAATGTGGCTAACTTAGTCAATAACTGTTGTTTTTGTCCACGTTGCCAGGCGACGCCTGATCGGAAGGCACAGGAAGTGACGTGCTGGCTGGTTCACGCTTACGAAGAGCTGCTGGAGGGATGGGACTCCACAGAGGGAGAGAGCTACTCAGAGAGATACCACGTACGTTTACAGCTTCACTGCTTATTGTCTTAATAACTGTGGTGCATTCATATTGTATTATTACAACATGCCAATGATACAATCGCAGAGACAATTCGCAGCCTTTATTGCACACCATTGCAAATTATATTTTTCATAAATGCTGTTGCTTTAATTTGCAGCAGCCTGATCATGTTTTGTACCATAATGCCATATTTACCCGTCCCGTTTTCTGATCTAATCTGAACATTATCCTGCTGAGTATTATGTGTCATCAGTGTCCTGCAAAGAAAAGTGGATCCTTCAAATTTGTCAATGTTAACTGTACAGAAGTGGCACTAAAGATGACCAACCTCTTCCATCCCTCAGGTATTTCAGACCTTTCTGGTGTCCTTTAATGAGCAGCGGCGTCCCATCATGCCGTTGTTGACGGCGATGAGACGAACCCCGAAACCGAGCGAGGAGCAACGAGCACTCAGAGAGGCGTGGGACACCCTCACCGAAAAGGTCAGTTCCACTCTGATCTCTTGCCCAAATCAAACCTAAAAAAAAACCCCAAAACAATTGAGACGTTAGTATTTATGTACCTCTCTCTCTCTCTTCGTGTAGCTACATGTATACAAAGTGGAGCTGGACATGAGTCTCCCGTCCCCGTTGGACACGGTGGCTCGCTGGCTGCTGAAAACGGAGAAGGCTCTGGCCGAGGAGGACGGCGATCCACAGGACCACGGCCGAGCCGCTGACGACGCCAGGGAGAAACAGGAGCTCCTCAAAGTGAATATTTACTGCATCCGTCCCCCTAGACTTTACGACTACAGGAAGTGAAATAAACAATGATACTGACTTAGTAAACTCAGGTTCCTCAGGCAGGGTTTTCCCCATTTAAGACATAAATAACCTCTGCAGAGTAGCCCCCTTTACTCTGAGTGTTCATTATTCAGCAAAAAGGACAAAAATTCACACAAACTCTCCTCTGTAAAGCATATCATATATATAACTTATAGACTTTGATGAGCAGCAATGATTCTGTATTTATATTTATACATAAATATTCATGTGAATGTGCTCGATGTCCCTGTAGGTCTGCCTGGAGGAGATGCCGCAGCAGCTGAAGACCTTCCAGTCCTTCCAGAACCAAGATGAGTACGGAAACATGATGGTTCCTGCTGACAAGATGGATGAACTAAAGAGGAGGTGAGGGCGCTTTATCAGCTGGACTCTGTGTGTTCATGTGTGAAATCATATGTACTGTACAGACAGTGCTTGGATTGATTACTTTCCTTAAAGGTACTCTACGTAACTCCGGCTCCGGCGTCGGACCTTCAGTTAGAACGGTATCAAATGTTGTTTCAGGGAGACAGTTTTGATTTGATACTGATACCAGAGAAGCAAACTGAACATTAAGATTGTCGATCACGCCGGTGTATTTTAGGAATGTTGGCAATGAATCATGGAAATGTGAGATTTCCAAGGCCGGTGACATTTACAACATTATACAATCGATTAGGTTTCAAGTTGTACAACAGAAAGTTTGTTCTCATTTTGATGACGTTCACACAACCTTATTTGTGAACGTCTTCTTCTTCACCAGGTTCACCAGCGTGAGAGTGACTGCTAAATACCATGGGATCAAGCTGGAGTACCGGGAGCAGCGCCACACAGTTTTGGATGTGTTGGGGCAGATCAGGACCAAGCTGCGGGTCTGGAAGAGGCCTTACATCTCCCCAGAGGCTGTCAGGGTGATGCTGCAAGAATGGCATGTGAGTAGATCTGGGATGTTCGGGAAATGATTTCATTTATTGGGATTGGATTGTAGGAAGTGGTACGATGGTGCTTAACACATTATATGTATTTTATTTTGGGTGATAGTTACAACAGCGTATTAGAGACATTGTAGGCAAAAAAAAAAAAATACGGAACTGGAAAAGGGGGATAATATTCAGAGAAAAAACTCAGAATTCCTGAGATTAAAATCTTATATTTACGAGAAAAAAACGTGGATATTCTCTGAGATTAAAGTGGTAAATTTACAAGAAAAATCTCACAATTATACGAGAAAAAAACTTTAATATTTTCTGAGATTATAAAGTCATAAATTTGCGAGTAAATCTCTCAAATTGTGCGAAACCCTGGCAATGCCATTCGCCGTCTGAATTTAGTAGGGGGATACTTTAATGTTCTTTTATGTACATAAATAAATACTAATATAATTGTTATATTTTGCACTTTTTACCACGGTGTTTAACTATGGCATCTCTGGTGTGATGAGGTGGATCCAACCTTGCAAAGTGAAGCGATTTGGTTCCTTGACCCGAGAAAAACAACTATTTTTCCGAGTTTTTTTCTTGTAGATTCAGAGTTTTGTCTCTGAATATCCCCCCCCTCCTCTGGCTCTGTAATATCTATCTCAGTATAATAATAATAATATCTATTTTTGACCTACAATGGCCGTAATACGCTGTCGTAGACGGAATCCTAATGCTAAGGTAATACTAAACATGAAACGGACAACGTCAGCAATGCTTAATGTTAAACATCTGACAATAAACAGCTGAGAGAAACTGACCGTAAAGAGGAGAATTTGATTTTGGTACCAGCATGATCGTTCCTCTGGTGCCAAAGATGTTGTTTCTACTGTGTAATGAGCATTGCTGTTATGGACCTTTATTTTGTAACATTTTGTATATGTTCACAGGATGTGGTAAACACACAGGAGCTTCCATCTCTGCTGGAAGCAGCTCTTCATAAGCTGAAGCAGGTTTCTGAGAAATATTCAAGCAAATCTGCCCTCGGTAAGTGTTTCATGACTGTGTGTTATTTGAAGACTTTGAAACCTTTCCCTGGTGATCTCAGGCCAGTTCATGGATTCATTTTTTAGTTTTTGACAGCTGTTTCTTTGTGCTCCTCAGCTGCAGATTACCACCACGTCAGTCAGCAGGTGAAGCAGCTGGAGGAGGACACCGCTGTGGTTTTGGAAGAGGTGACCACAACCAAGAGCACCATGGGACGGGTGCTGTCAGGCTGGGACTCCTACAGCGACTGCCTCAGCTCCCTGCAGGCTTGGCTGGCACAGGGCTCTGTAACACACAGACCTGAGGTATACAATTAGAATGTAATAGGATATATTGTTCAGTTAGTAGCAGGAGAGCCACGCATCATAAATCAGCTAATTGCCCTTGCCTTCTTCACTGGGCTTATTCTTCCAGAGGAGTTTTGCATGCACATCTTTTTATACACACTTAAATATTCCTCCTCTCTGTTGATTAAGATTGCTATATTCATGGTTTTGTTAAGGTGACGTCTGAGTCCATGGCTGAGTGGGGCTCCCGACAGGCCCACCTGAACGAGATGGGGAACTTCCTGATCGAGTCAACCGACCCTCAGACCAGCAGGAGCCTGGCGGAGGAGCTGCGCAGAGTCAACATGCACTGGGCCGAGTTCTTCAAGAGGAACGCACTTGTAAGTTACAGAACAAGAACAACCTGGTTGGCGAGAAACATTAAATGTCATGCTGTTTGATTATTGCCGTTTTTTTTTTTTTTATCACATCTCCAGCATGATTGAAACATGCATTTGCTTTTCAAGTTTGTTGTCAGTTAATTTGATAAAGCATGCATCATACCATCCTCTTATATATTTCATTTTCTGCCGTGCTATTTCTTTATCAGGGCGAGTGTCTTTGTTGTTATATGACGGCTTACTTTCTTCTCTGTTTCTTTGCTGTTAAGTGACAGCAGGGATTTTGGTGACTTAATGCCTCAGCCCTTTGGAATTGAAGATATGTTTGTCCCATTGTTGTCATTATTCCCACGCTGTGATATTAAGGAGTGACTTCAAGTTTGAAAGTTTGTACTCCACCTTTACTTATTGTGTGGAGGTAATTATAAATGCAAGGCTTTCATAGTCCGTGATCACGGTGCATTATCGTACGGCTTCTTTGATTTCTTAATTTGCATATTGGACAGGTGTTATAAATACATCAGTGACTATTTCATCTTGTCCACTGTGATGTTAAAGTACAGGAAGCACATGTCCATTAAAGGAATAGTTCACCCACAAAATGACCATTTGTTTATCAATTACTTACCCCGTGTTACCTTGAATTATTGAAGAAAACTTTGTTTTTCTCTTACGCCTCCACGGTGAATGAAGAATCAAAAAATGGCGAAAAGTCTTGATCAATTGAAGAAAAATGGGGGCTGCCTTTAATAACAGCAAAACTATATCAAAACATCAGTTTTCCTCACAAACAGTCTCGTGCTTGTGCAGGCGAGTCCGAAGTGTTTTAAATAGTCAGGTTTTAGCGAAGATGCATGTGTTTGTGAAATAGTGAGCATCCGACTGGTTAAATGAGACTTGGATTATTCTGCACGAGTTGCGTGAGAGTTCGTAAACGGATGTTATGATATAATTTTGTTCTTGTTAAACACGGCCCCCATTTACTTAAATTCATCAAGACTCCTCAAGACTTGTAGCTGTTTTTTTGATTCTCCATTCACCGTGGAGGCATGAGAGAAAAACAATGTTTTCTTCAAGAATTTAAGTTAACACGTGTTGAGTAATTGATAAACAAATGATAATTTTGTGGGTGAAATGTTGCTTTAAAATGCTATATAAAAAAGTATATATACGTTACTATAAATAAACTAGTGTGTTATGGTTCTATCTAACTGTCCTAACACTTTTCTGTTGTTATCTGCTACAAGCTTCTGTTGTTTGTCCGATTATCGTATTTGTCTTTTATATCTACCTGATATTTAACAGCGTTACTTTTGCTCTTTTCCAGGACAGCACGGCTGAGCCCGGTGCTGACGTCCAGGCCAGACCCCAGGTCATCCGAGCTCTGATCGGAGAGGCCACTCTCATTCTCAAGGAGCCTCTGGAGGTCATGGCAGGTCCCCTACGCACCTACAGAAAAAGAATACAGGTAGGACTAATGGCTGGATAAATTACACCTCGACAGGGTGGAGTAGAGTCATAGCTGTTCTTAACTATTAAATGTCTGACTGTCACTGAGCTCTGAGCAGATAAATATCACACCGACAATTTCAGAGCATTTGGAAAAAGCAAAATAAGTCTAGTGTCTTGTTTACCACACAGCTATGTACCTCTGAAATGTATTGTACAACTTAAAATATTGATTCAAAGTGATTTTATTACAATATTAAGTCAGTAACAACCTCCTGCTAAACAGCTAGTCCAGCAGAACTGTTTTCATTAATCAGAAATACTAATTAAGATCTAAGAAATCAACAAAATCAATGAGATTTTTTGATAACAGAGTGTAATGTTTAGATGTGAAACAGCAGTCTGGTCAGAATTAGAAATAACAGATCTCAGGATGCAGTGTTTATTTCACTTTAGCTGATCTGATATTTCTCTCTAGGATTGATTGTTTACTTTCTTTCCTTCAGTTCGTAATGAGGAAAATAAAAGAAGTGGATCTTGAGGCTCTGGCTCCCTCCCCAGAATGCCCAGCGGATCAGTTACAGATGCTGAAGCTCACTATACCTGAAGTATGAATTATTTGTTTTCCTTTTAATACTTCCTTCATGCAGCTGTGTTCATAAGCATTCACGTCTTTATGGTTTGGTTACCTGTTTATACCTCAATAGCCACTGGCAGCTACCATCTGTGAATGTACATCATTACCATCCGTTGCCTTAATGTCACCAGGTGATGCAGACGTTGTGTGATGCAGAACAGGTGTGTACAGAGCTGCAGCACAGTGTGTCGGGTCTGGACAGTCGCCTGGCTGAACTCCTGTACTGGGAGACTGAGGCCCGGGAGCTCTACCAGCTGCTGAGGGCTGCAGAGCGACAGCAACAACAACAGCGGGGCCAGGACCCTCGAGCCAGGGTAAGATGCTCCACAGAACAGATAGAAAGGTTGTGCTGCTGTGACTACATCCAGATGTGTTTACTCTGAAACTGTCAAAGCTCCAAACTTAAGTGGAATTGAGGAAACGCTAACACCATTAATTCCGCCAGGCCCTGATTTCCCGCGGCCTGCAGCTGGAGGGTCAGGTGGTCACGGAGGAGCAGGACCTGCAGGTGATGGTGATGACGAGTCAGACGAACTCTCCCATCCAGTACCTCCAAGCCTCCGCCATGCAGGACCGAGTGCGAGCCGCTGTTGCACAGTCACAGGCAAGTTTTCTTTTTGTAATACTTTTATTTTTTTTGTTGTTTTATAACAAACACAAAACAAACAATCCAGACAACAAACGACAGACAGGGTCATTGTGAGTGAGGTGAAATGCTGAACATCATATGATACATTTATAGGAGAAGAAGAAAAGAAGCTGGGTTACATAGCCGTAAACAAGTCTGTGATTCCTTGGAGTCCCAGAATGTCCTTTAAAGTCTTTTAGGTCCCCTTAGTCCAACATCATTCATGGGAGAAGGAAGCGAACAACAAAATACATGAAAAATAAAGTCACTAATGCAGAAAAAACACTTTAGGGCTTTTATTTTGAAATGAAAGCAGGCCGTGTTGATTTAAAAAGACACGCGTCTCACGCGGGCAATGTGGCTGCTCTAACCTGTTAACACGGACGCCAAAATAAAAAACAACAGGTAACGCAGCCGCCACGCGCTGCTGACGTTCCCAGTGTGGCCGAGGCTTTACTCTGTGACTCTTTGATTCCCTCTATAGATTTGAGCTTGAGGGGGTGGATTGTGTCCTACATATGTTAAGGCCATTTTTCGTTTTGTAAATTGACTGAGCAAGCCATTGATCGTTACTTCAGACAGTAAGAAATGAGCCAGATCATATTAATATGATATAATTACAATGTCAGGTTTTCTAATGTGTGTGATTTCAATTCCAGGAAGCTGTAGGTATGCTGAGCAGCCTGGGAGCCAGAAGAGACAGAAGCAGGAGCCCTCCAGAAGGGTCTCCTCCATTTAAAGTCTTTAAACAGGCTAAAGACACAGTCAGATGGCCGACTCAGCAGTCCGAGACAAAGTTAGTTCAGGGTCATGGAACCTTTGTGCCAAAGATAGTGGTGCAGGAGTACAGAGAAGAAAAGGTGACTTCTCCTCCAATGCCATATACCTACGCACAAGCTGTGATGCAGACCAGGACAAAGTCGCCACCGGAAGGGACCGCTGTACAAATACAGCAGCAGACTCAGGAACAAGGATTGATACATCAGCAACAGCTGCTGCAGCAAGAACAAGTTAACAGACAGACGGAAATGGAGCTACAACAGCAAGAAGTGCACCAGCAGGGGGCGATGCAAACACAACCACAACAACGACAAGAACAACAGGTGGTGGAGCAGCAGCAGCAGGTAGAGATGCATCAACATCAAGTTCAGCCGCAGGTGGTAACAGAATCACCAGAGCCCCACGAGCAGACTTCACATCACCAACCACCTATAAAGAAACCGCTTCTTAGCTCCCAGGAGCTTCAGAGCAGAAAGACCGAGGCCATGAAGAACCGGCCCTGGCTTCAGAAGCCGGCATCAGGAGAGCATAAAACTCCAGAACGGGATTCCACCCAGGAACCGGTTCAGACTGGACAGACTCAGCCACAGTCAGACAGAGAAACAGTGGTAACGGTTCAGGTTGTTTCACAGCATACAGCGACTGCCAGGTCACAGACTGAGGAACATGCAAAGGTTAGTAAGCAGCCACAACAACCGCAAAAAGAGGAGCAGCAAAAACAAAAGCAGCAACCTCAAAATCTAGAGCAGTTGCAGCAACAACA
This sequence comes from Adelosebastes latens, assembly GCA_916700685.1. Classification (NCBI taxonomy): domain Eukaryota; kingdom Metazoa; phylum Chordata; class Actinopteri; order Perciformes; family Sebastidae; genus Adelosebastes; species Adelosebastes latens. Next base: position 8,592 of record CAKAKR010061715.1, read on the forward strand.
ACCAAAGCAGCTGGAAAAACAGCAAAAGAAACAGGAACAGTTGCTGCAGCAGCAACAGGAAAAACAACCACAGCCTACTGTAAGAAAGGCTCAACCAGATTCAGACAGCAAAACTAAATCCCAGACTGTAACTGTGGCTACGCCTCACCCACAAACGAAGGCCCAAAATCAGTCACAACCCCAAACTGTGGTTCAGTCTAAATCTCAGACAGTGGTCCAAGTGCAGTCCACAAGTGTGTCCCACACTACCGCAGATGGTCAGCAACCAATGAAGACCATGTCCCAAACCAGAGTGAGCCAAGGTCAGTCACAGACACAAGTTCTTCCACAGCCTCATGGCCCCATGAAGACACATTCATTGACCCAGACCCAGGTTCAGAATCAGTCCCAAACATATGTCCAAGCTGGACCTCAGCCGTCTATGCAGCCACAGGGTCCAGTCCATGGCCCAGCTGTAGTTCAAGTGCAGACATGGGCGCAAGTCAGACCTTCTTCCCCTATGCAGGCTCCAATGCAGGGCCAAATTCAGCCTCCTGTGCCATCCCACATTCAGCTTCGTAGTCATCCACAGTCATGGTCCCCTGTCAGGTCGCCCTCCCCTAGGCCACCAACACAAATCCATCCTCAGTCCATGGCCCAGCCTCCAATCCATCCTGAGCCGACGGCACAGTCTCAAATCCATCCTCAGTCCATGACCCAGTCTCAAATCCATCCTCAGTCCATGGCCCAGCCTCAGATCCATCCTCAGGTCTTGACCCAGCCTCAGATCCATCCTCAGGTCTTGACCCAGCCTCAGATCCATCCTCAGTCCATGGCCCAGCCTCAAATCCATCCTCAGTCGATGTCACAGGCTCAAATCCATCCTCAGTCCATGATCCGGTCTCAAATCCATCCTCAGTCAATGCCCCAGCCTCAAATCCATCCTCAGTTGCTGTCACAGGCTCAAATCCATCCTCAGTCCATGGTCCAGGCTCAAACCCATCCTCAGTCAATGGTCCAGGCTCAAACCCATCCTCAAACCCATCCTCAGTCCATGGTCCAGGCTCAAACCCATCCTCAGTCAATGGTCCAGGCTCAAACCCATCCTCAAACCCATCCTCAGTCCATGGCCCAGGCTCAAACCCATCCTCAGTCCATGGTCCAGCCTCAAACCCATGCCCAGTCCATGGTCCAGCCTCAAATCCATCCTCAGTCCATGGCCCATCCGCAAGCCCATGCCCAGCCCATGGTCCAGGCCCAAACCCATCCTCAGTCCATGGCCCATCCTCAAACCCATGCCCAGTCCATGGTCCAGGTCCAGCTCCCAGGCCATATTTCCCAGAGCCAAATCCGTGCTTGGACTCAAGTTAGAGTTTCATCCCCAGTGTCTGTCCATCATCCACAGGCTACAGCACAACCTCCACTTTACCCCCAAGGTTACTCCCCGGGTCAGTCCCCAACCCAGCAGTGGACACAAGAGCCACAAAACCAAGCCATTGCCCAGCAGAGGCATCCAACTCCCCAACCATACCCTCAGCAAATAGGTCAAGCTCCACAGACTCAGGCTTATCCAACAGTTCAGTGGCCCCAAGCTGGGCCTCAGCAAGGACCTCCAGTCAGGCCACCCGGGTATTCTCTCACGGGGCCAACGTATCAAATGGAAACACAAACCCAACCCTGGGCTCAAACACAACCTCAAATGAGACCCCAGAGCCCCATGCAACAACAATCTCAGATGAGTGCTTATAATATGTTTCATATCCAGACGCAACAAGGCCAAGTTCAGCAACAGACTTGGGTTCAGGCACCGCCTCAGCTTCAGCCCCAGCCTTATCCCCAGCCTCAATCTCAGCATTATTCACAGGTTCAGCATCAGCAACAAACTCAGCGTCACCCTCAGATGCAAGCTCAAATACCTCCCCGATCACAACCACCACACCAAGCCCATCAGCAGCTTCCATTGCAGCCTCAGCTCCAACCCCAGCTGCAGGCCCAGTCCCAAACAAACATCCAGACACAGTCATCGGTACAAGTAAAGCCCCAGACCCAAACTCAGCAGCCTCAGCTCAATCTTCAGTTCCAGCAGCCACCTCCACAGCCAAAGATTCAGTCACCAACTCAACCAAAAGATGAATCACCTCCACAACCCAAACCTCTGGCTCAATTAGCACCACGACGAGACGTTCAATCACCAACTCAACCTAAGGTTCAGTCACCAACCCAACCCAAAGCTGAATCACTGCCACAGACCATACCGGAGCCCCAGTTGCCACCTCAACCCATGGCTCAGTCACCAATCAAGGCTGAATCACCACCACAACCCAAACCAAAGGCCCAAACAACACCACTACACGAAGCTCAATCAGCAACTCAACCCAAAGTTCAGTCACCAACCCAACCCAAGGCCCAATTGCCACCACAGACCCAAACAGCACCACTACCCAAAGCTCAGTCACCAACTCAGCCCAAGGCCCAGTCACTGCCACAGACCAAACTGCAGGCACAATTTCAGGCTCAGTCACCACCGCTACCCAAGGCCCAAACTGCAGCACAATCTATGGCTCAATCACCCCCACAGGCCAGACCTCAGACCCAACCACCTCCACAGTCAAAACCTCAGTCTCCTCCGCAACCCAAACCTCAACAGCCCCAAACTGTTCTCCTCTCCCAGGTCAATGTGCTGCCTCAGTCCCTGGCCGAGTCACCAGACCTGTGCATTAAACCTCCGGCCCTGGCCCAGGCGCCTCCCCAGGCCTACACGGAGGCTTACGCCAAGGCCCAGGCTCTGGCCAGAAATGGCTTTGAGGAGGCCAAGCACTGTCTGCAGGAGCACATCCTGGAAACCATCAACGTCTTTAAAAACAAATGTATATCGGCCGAGCAAGCATCAGCAAAAGAGGTAAATTTAATCTCTTCTGTGTTGTAATATTATAATCAATGAGCAACCTTAATTAGTAAGTTTTTATCTGCAAAGTTTTCATGCAATTAGAGGTCTGTTTTAGTACTTTATATTGCCAATTAATGTAACAGTTAAATACATATTTTCCTCTTACCTGTAGTGCTATTTATCAATCTAGATTGTTTTGGTTATGACACTACATTTGAAAAACTCAACAGCAACGTCTCTCTCCAGAAATCGTGACCCGTTTACTCAAGATAATCCACAGAGCTTGTTGTGAGCAGTTTCATGTAGGAAATATTTTCTTTCTACCAAACTACATCTGCCAACCGTATCACCGCACAGAAGGAAGCGTGCAGCTAAACATTAATGGCGTCCTCCTCGGCTGAGCTTTAACGTTAGCTAGCTCAGTGGTGCTAGGTGAGCTAGCAGTATAGATGCATGCTTCCTTCTGCACGGTGATACAGTTGGCAGATGTAGTTTGGTAGAAAGAAAATAGTTCCTACATGAAACTGCTCACAACAAGCTCTGTGGATTATCTTGAGTAAACGGGTCATGATTTCTGGAAAGAGACGTTGCTGTTGAGTTTTCCAAATGTATTTTTTTGGCGCTTTGAGCACCACAAGCTGAGTGCCATCTAGGTCAGATATATTGTAGCCAGACATCTCTATGATATCTCCAACACTGGCAACTCACACCAAAGCAATCCAGATTTATAAATAGGACTACAGGTATGAGGAAAACTATGTATTTTTGTTTTTGTTTTAAACACTCAGTGGTGGGTTGGTCTTTCTTGGGGAAAAAACTTATGGCACACCGAAGGTGAAGAATTAAAATAGATAACAACTTGGTGCTGTAATAACTTTTAAAGGGGAGATATTTTAGATAAAATATGTTAAAATGAACACACTACTTCGCTTTTCTCCTGTTACAGTTTTTAACTGAAGTTTCTAAGTTTTGAATCATTTTCAAGGAGCCAGTCAGTCTGCAATTATATGAATGCCTTTTTCGCTTCAGGAGACTCTGAAGACCCTGGACCCAGAGTTACTAGAAGAGTTCTTGAGAGCGACCGAGGGCATGGAGGCCTTTTGTACCCCGTCACAGCTCAGAGACATGGAGTTCTTCACCCAGTCTGTCAGGACGCAGTGGGAGGTAGGACACACTCACTCACTGGGAAATTGGTGTTCATGTGTGGGACTTTAATTACTGTTAATAGGCGCATGATCACATTTACTAGTTTTAGTGCGGCTTTATCGTGATCTTTGAGGTTAAAATGTGTCAGCATGTGCATGCCAATCATTAATGTACTAAAACATTTTCTGCTTTAGTCAGCTTTAGTTACCAAATTGTTTATTTGCATGCATATACAGCATTCATATGATAAACCTTTTATTGAATACTATGTTCTAACATGTCATGTGGTTGTTTTAAACTCATTTTATTTTATCTCCCAGGCTGTGAGAGCTGAGATCTCAGGCTTTGTGAAACAATTACGTTTTGAAGTAACAAGGAAAGACTTTAACAAAGCTGCCCTGCAGTGTGAGATGCACTTAAGCTCCCGCTTAGAAAACCAAGAGCAGGTAGCTAAATCCCCAGAGCTTGTACTCTTGGCTGGTGTGCTTTGGTGGATGGGAACGCAGCCAGTTGATCTGCTCTGCTTAACTAACCCTTTTTTCCTCCTGTCTTCTTTGTATGCCTCTAAGGAGACTCTGTCAGTGGGACTTGGTAATTTCAATACTTCTTTCTGGTTGCTCTATAAGAGAGTGCTGTTTACAGTCGCATATAACCCTATTGAATTTGATGGTAACTTACTGGGCCAGAAAAGACATAACACAACATAAAACATCTAAATTAACTAATTTATATGAAATTCTCAGCAGTTGTACACTTAAAGTAAAGAAGAAATCACATTTTTGAAGATGAAAACAGCATTCTTTTATTTTTTGTGCAGTACATCTGTGGGCTGCTGTCATCTGGGGGTTAACTTGTTTGTTGTATGAACCAAGCTTAAGACATAAATGTGATTTTGTAATATTAGATGCTGTTAAGCAAAACAAGCAAGTTAAAAATTACATTTTAAGTCTGTTCAGATTTGTATCGATAAAAAAAACTACAACAAAAGTGCTGAACTAAAACAAAATAGCTTTCTAAGTTTCAGTAGGTTTGAGTTGGTAGTATTAATCATCTGGCTTCAAATCCAGTTATTAACATGTGTGTTTATTTAACGATCACCAGGCTTGTTTCTCAGCGGAGGGAAGCTTTGCCCAGGCAGGGCAGCACCTCGAGGCCCTGAAGGAGCTGTGTGACACCCTGAGCCCCGAGGACGCTCACCGCCTGGCCCAGACTCAGCTGAGGGAGTGTGAGACGAGGCTGGCTGCCATCCAGCGGCAGTTCAGCGGAGACCAAGAAGCACCACTCCCTGATTCTAGGTATCATTAAAGCTATAATATATCACTTTATCACGCATTAAAATGTCTAAAGACGACTAGACCTATGTTATATATTTTGTTGAGTTGTATACTTTCGTTATCCCAAATGTATCCAACAATTCTCAAACCTGAGAAATTCTTAATTTGAATCAAGATAATGGTCCATTTTATTTGGTTGCCTGTCGAGGGCGTTATATCTCCTTTGTTTTTGTTTACCAGAAGCTGTCATTAATTTACTTTTTATCAAGTTTTAAGTCACATTTATACGATACACTTTTTAGATCTAGGTGATTTTAACTATATATTGGATCTGAAGGGATCAGAGAAACAAGCTGAGTAAACGTTAGCTGCAGCTCGGCTCGCAGCCTCTCTGAAACATCCTGTGTCCGCTGAACAGCGTTGGAGGAACACTGATTTTTTTTTATAGTGAAGCTGCTATATTCAGTGTCTTTTATGGTTTTAATCAGCGGGTCCTTTTGTTTTGGAGAGGAGGAGACCTCTGCTGATAAAAACCTAAACAATGAACACTGAAGGAATCCTACTTCATACTTGACAACATCACTAAACTTTGCCTTTTGTTATTGTTGTGATTGAGAGATTTACATACGCACTTAAGTGTGAAATGCAGTCACAGCAGTAGACAGTGAGCAAGTACCTACGTGTGTAGCTGAATAACAGTATCTCATCCCTTTGGCAGAGTTTTTCCTTGTCTTAAAAAGTCTGAATATGAAGTTAAAATATTAAACTTGATGTTTGGAGATGAAAGTGGATCATAATTTCTCTACATCTGTTATTTGTAGGTCATGAAGTCCTTCAAACATCATAAGCTAAACATCCCAAAGCAACTCGTGGATGTTTAAAGACAGATGTTAAAGGGAAACACGAGGGAAATTATTATCTTCATTTCTGTCTCACAGGATTCCCGTTGCCTTCAGCGAAGATCTGAGCACAGAAAAGGAACCCACAAGACCAAGTGACAAACCTCAAATCTCAGCTGAGGTATAACTCTTTATATTGAACTCAACAATTAGAGCTGCTCTAGAACATTTGCAGACCATGCTAGCACTTCTCCAGTCTTCTACAGACGTCCACTGAGCAGCTCCAGAGGTTTGAAATAACAGAAAACATGCTATTACTCTTTTTTTCAGATGTTTCAAGTGGCAATGAAGACAGTCGGTGTGGAGAGGAGGGAGGTTGAGAAGCAGACGTCTGTAGAGGAAGAAGTCACCAAGAAGGAGGCTTTAGAAAGGTAGACTGAATTTATCACACTTGATGAGCTATAAACTATGAGGAGGTCATCATATTCCAGGTTTAACTTGATGTCTTTGTTTGTTTTAACTTCTAAAATCTCCAGATATGAGAATGGTAAGAGGTCTCTGCAAGCCCAACTGGCTAAAAACGAACAGAGCATCAAGGATGTCCCGTCTGACTCCGTCTCTCTGAAAGGCCTCCACACACGGCTCCAGGAAATACAGGTACGATAGCAGATATATAGATATTAACTCTTTAGTGGACAACTGTTTCAGTACTTTATTTTCTAAGTGAGTCAATAACCATGACGTGCCAGTAATCTTGAGTTCTTTCTTTCCCAGTTCTTGAGGCAGGAGACAGAGTCTCTGTGGTCCGAGTACGCAAACCAGTGCTCCCAGTTGAGTGGGAACGCTGGTCTGGAGCAGGAGAAGGCGGAGCTGCAGGAGCAGTGGCGCGGCCAGCAGTCCAAACTTCAGAAGAGGGGCAGCTCGCTGGGCGACGCCCTCCGACAGATCGACTCCACTGAGAACCACATGGTGGACTTCACGGACCGCCTGGACCGCTACCTGAGACAGCCCAAAGACATCACCGCCTTCACACTGGCCAACACCAACATCCTGAAAGATATCAAGGTCCTCCCTCAGCCATTAACACCTTTCTCTTGTGTTTCTCAATGGGACCTTTCTGGTTAAATAAAGAATAAATAAATAAAAACAGCCATCTCATCTGACGCTAAACTTTGTCTCCTTTTTGCAACAGGAACTGGATGACAACATCCAGAGTGAGCTGGACCAGCTGTCCCGTCTAGATCCTGAATCCAGCGACCTGAACCCCAGAGACTGCTTGCCTCTGTCCCGTGAGGTGGAGACTCACAGAACCAGCCTGGATCAGCTCCGACAGCAGGTCCGGAAGAGCGAAGCAGCTGCCCGCGCCCTCGACCGCTTCCTCATGTCGCTGCGTACCGTCGACGAAGACATCTCCGGGGTCCAAGGCGCCCCCTGCAGCGACACCGTGGTGCTGCAGGACTGTCGGTCCAAGCTGGCTCTGATCCGGCAGAGCATCGACAGTCTGAAAGAAAAGGCGCCTCAGCTGGATGTGCTCCTGCAGGGGGCCCGGCTGACGGTCACCAGGGACGGTGTCCCGGCCTCCTGCCTGGACATGGTGACCGCCCTGCTGAGGAGGCTGGAGGAGGCCGACAGTGGGCTGGCCAGCCAGCAGAAGGGCCTCCAGAAGGAGACGCAGAGCAAATCGCTGGGCCTGAGGAAGAGGACACAGCTGGGGGAGCTGAGGAAGCTGCAGGAAATGATCGAGTCACAAGGCCTGAAGGAGCCCACCATACCGGCTGTGCAACACAGGTGTGTCTTTATGCTGATGTAACAACACTTCATCTTTCTTTTTAAAGCCCCATTTCCAAGAAGTTCCTGGTGATTTTCGTAGGACTACTTTTCAAGGAACTTTCCTAAAGTAATGTCTTGATAATAATCCTGTAATATTTTCCAGGCTGCGTGGCCTGTCAGATTTGGAGGGTCAGCTGCAGGCCCAGCATGCAGAGATCCAGAACCTCCGAGAACTTCAAGAGAAACAGGGAGGAGGAGAACAACTCCTTCAGGAGCTGGAGACGCAGTGGAAGGAGACGCAGAGAGGTTTTTCTGACAGGTACGTTAGACAGCTCAAGTAACTAAATAAATGGTGAACAACTAAATTAAGCCATGGAGAGGAAATGTAACTTCTACTGGATATGGACGTCTTTAGTAAAAATGGTGATATTAGCCAATAGGATATGTGTTTAGATGCCGAGGTGAATGCTGACAGCTGTTCATAGCTACGTTTGGCTAAAAGCAGTGTATGTAAGGCCGACAGCAGGCGAGACATCCCTTGTGTTATTTCCACCTTCTTGCAGGAAGAAGCAGTGCAGCGTCCTGCTGGAGCTGCTGAAGAAGTTCCAGAGCTGCCGCAGTCACCTGAGCAACACCATGCAGAAAGCAGAGCAGACCGTCAGTGATCAGGCCTCCTACCTGGGCAAGGACAACCTGCAGAGGACTATTACCAAGGTCAGTCCACAAAACCAACCCCGTTCATTAGCAGAACTCCTTCAGGTGCTGTTGATAGGATTCACATATAATAAGAGTGTGTGGACACACAAGGTTCAAGTTAAAGGTTCATTTGTTGTCATTTTACAGCATACAAATGCAGTTGTAGTTCCTTTATGCTACACAAGAAAAACAAAACAAAACAAAACAGCAGCAACAAAATCAACTTTGACTACGTTTGAGCACCAAGCATCCGACACAGACTTGATTTATAAAACAGTTCTTTACAAACAAGATTAAAACAGTTTAAGATCATGAATAAGAGGCAACATTTAAAAAGTGTATGTACTGTGCTTACCAGCCCGTTCTCACTCCCAATACAAGGCGTCAAATACAGCAGCTTGGTCAGTGGCTCTATGCTTCAAACTATGACGCTCTACGTAGTTGTAGTTATGGCGGGAGTAAAGGAGGAAGTCAGGTGACGTGGTATAAAGAGCGATAAAGTCTGCCACGTCATTGGCCTTCACCTCGCTATGTTTGGTTGTGCCTGTATGGTTGATGCCGTGCCGTGCCGCTACACATTTAAGGCAGCGAAACACCTCTCGACTTTCAGTGGAACACAGCCCGGTCTCATTGCCAGGTCATCAATTACCAACGTTTTGTCACGGCTCTCAGGATCTAATGCAGGCGCACAAGGCACCCTTTACCCGGCTTTCAAGCCTAGTAGCCTATTACACAGTACACAGTAAATTGAATGGATGAAACCAGTCACAGTGTGTTGAGGTATACTGTATGTTCACATGTCTGTCCAGGTGGGTGACATTAAGGAGGAGCTCGGTGGTGTTGGGGTTCACATGGAGGAGATGAGGGGAGTTTGCAGACAGCTGCAGTCCCAACTGAAGAAGTTCCCAGACTGCAGTGAGACTCCATTCGAAGCCGAGACCGACACATTCATGGATAACTGGCTGGACGTAAGCATCGTTCTGTCGTATGAATAGTGTACTTATCATATTTATAAACATTTATTTTTAGATATTCTACTAAACCTGAAGGTTTAGCAGGTCCAAGGAAGAAGCATACAGTTTACACCCACTGAGATTACAGGATCTCCAGCTCTGTCTGTGAGAAATATTAGAATTAAATTCCAAAGCAGCACAAAAAAAAAGGACTACATTTTAGTGTGATTGGAACTCTTTTGTTTTCAGCTCAACGTGACTGAATATTGTTGATTTTTGGTGCCCTTGCAGGTGACGGAGAAGACAGATGCCTACATGGATAACCAGCGGGTGGCGCTGGAGCTGTGGGAGAAGCAGCTGATGCTGGGGGGAGAGGTGGACGGCTGGGCGGGGGCCAAACTGGCTGTGTTTGCAGAGAGCCATCCCTTCCACAACGAGCAACAAGTACTCGCAATGAGGGTGAGTTTCCCATACAAGTCCAATTCTTATTGCTTCACCGCTGAGTAACCTCCAAAACAGTGTATTCGTTAGGGATTTAGATGGAAAACCTTCAGCTATTGTGACACTTTAAATGTGTAGCTTGGGTGTTTCACAGTGGGGTTGTATGAGGTACTTCTCCATAGTCAGTGTATTACCTACAGTAGATGGAGTTTGGAGAAACAGACAGGAGTACCGGCACGGGAGCAAAGCAATGTGTTGCTGTGGACGGGGGCAGCAGCAAAACAGATTTTAGCAACCTAAAAAAAATCAGCATCAGTTTAAGTGTACGCTATATTTAGAATATTTTCACCGCTTTACCTTGCCGTCAGACAGACGTTTCTAACGGGGAACTGAAGCCGTTATCAATGCTCTCTTCAAAGCCACCAGACTCCATTGACAAAAACAGTAATTTTACCTCGCAGAACACAGAACTGTCTGGTCTACCGCTCCCTTGATTGGTAAGTTTGTTTGTGTTGTTCTGTGACTTTGGTGAATCCAAACTAACCTTTTTAAAACACCAAAGTCACACAATAACACAAACTAACTAACTGTCAGAGGCAGCGGTAGACCAGCAGCTCCTGTGTTCTACGAGGTAAAATTACTGTTTTTGTCAATGGAGTCTGGTGGCTTTGAAGAGAGAATAGATAACGGCTTCATTTCTCGTCGTAAAGGGCTGTCTGACGGCGAATTAAAGCTGAGAAAATACTCTAAATATAGCGTACACTTAAACTGATATTGATTTTTTTAGGTGTCTATAATCTGTCTTGCTTCTGCCCCCGTCCACAGCAGTACATTGCTTTGCTCCCGTGCTGGTACTCCTGTCTGTTTCTCCAAACTCCATCTACTGTAGGTAATACACTGACTATGGAGAGGTACCTCATACAACCCTACTTTAGATCATCAGAACTAGAGATTGTGTTAAGTCATGCCTGATCTTTTAATTTCTTTCATATATGTCATCTATATGTAGAAGATGAGAGTTGTACTAAACGTTTCATTCCCTTGTAGGATGAGATCCATGCCAATGAGGAGAACATTGAGCATTTCCACAAGAAGTCAGTAGAGATCCAGGAGATGCTGCAGAGTCAAGAAGCCCCGCTGGAGCTGCAGGTCAGTTGAAACAATCCATGATCTTATACCTTCTGCTTTTATTTTTATAAGTTGATGTCCTCATTCAAAGCTTATATTTCTGTATTCTGGCTCCTAGATTCAGTGTTTCTTTTTCTGTACCCTTTTTCCATTGTTTGAATAAGGTGATGGAAACCCAGCTGAGGAAGAGGATGGGGCAGGTGAAGGAGCTGTTTGCCGATTGCACCGACGTCTTTGAGGAGCTGATGGCTGTGAAGAAACACCTGGCTGAGAAGGTAGAGGAGTGCCAGTCAGCCGTAGAGATCATCCAGTGTTCTATCAGTAATGTTGATGCGTCACAACCAAAGGTTGAAGACCAGATGAAGGTACGCAGCTGTTAGATGTTGTAACTCACTTTGGTTCAATGCTTCATTTTATAGATCTTACTTATACTTTATACTCCTTACTTCCAGACTTTCAGAATTCAGTGTGACATATGTACATTTTTCAGTTTGATTTGATTTGGTGAAAAAAAACCTTTGACCTGATTTTACATACTATAAGGATGATAATGAGGTCCTAATTTCACAATATTATGTCAAATGGGATCACCTTCATTGGCCCTTTGCACTTGTGACTTATGTTAGTATATCAGCATCTTCAACGACATTGAAGTATTCTCTGAAAAAGTACAGTGGTAATAATGACAGAATTAGTATCTTAAATATATTAAACTCATCGTATACCCGCTTAGGGATATAAAAATACAAATATTCTTTAAAGGTCCCACATTGTAAAAAGTGATATTTTCATGTCTTTTTTTATTATAAAGCAAGTTTAAGTGCTATATAAATACTGAAAGTATTGAAACACTCAATCCACGGAGAAATACACACAGCCCGTATTCAGAAACTGAGCCTTTGAAACAAGCTGTCAGGATT
>CAKAKR010061715.1:24844-47718 GCA_916700685.1 Adelosebastes latens
ATAGTGTTGTATTCATTTTCATTAAAGTTTGAGGTAAATATTGGGGTAATTTTAAAGAAATTTCAAATATATTACTTGCTAATAATCACCTACTTACCATGACATTTGCGGACCTGTAAAATTAAGTGTTTTCTGAAAAACATATTTTACAACAGTAAATGTTCAATAAGTTACTCTACTGGTAATTAGAATATTATATCTAATAATTATGAATAAAAACACAAATTCACACGTCAAACATGTCTGTGCTGCAATATTTCTGCATAACTGCAAATATGCCATAAAATTGTCTCACCGTTGTAATGGGTGTTTTGTAGAATTTGAGACGCATCTATTGGTTAGTTATTAATATTCTTATTATTGGTGTTGGTCGCCTACATATTTAAAATCTAAAACTGTTAATCCACATGATCCTTTATTTCTTTCCACTTGTCATGTATACCTTCTGTCTCACTCCCATTGTCTTTTTATAGTATATTGCTTTGTGTTTATTTTATATCCTGTCTTTATGTGTGATATACAACACTTTACCTGTTTTTGTTAAAACCTTGCCTGAACTTGCCTCCCATGTGACAGCAGCAGAGCTGACACCCTCAGTGAGCTGTTAGCATCGGTACGCAGACAAGGCGTCCGAGCTGAAAGCCTCCTGAAGGACGGTGATAACCTGATACAACGCTACAGAAACCTGGAAGGCCGGCTGCAGAGGCAGGCCGACGCCCAGAGCGCCCTGGAGGGGGAGTTTGACGAGTTTAATACCCAGGCTAAGAGCACCAGGACCTGGATAACTGACCTTGTTCAACCCCTCACCTCCTCTGACAAAGACCCCCAGACAGAGGAGATGAAACACAAAGCTCAGGTGAGTGAAACCCAATCTGATCGACACTTTCTTTCTCTTCTGGTCGGGAATACCCTATTTTGCTTCACTTGTTTCTCTCTTTCTTGTTTCTCTGTCTTTCATTCCACCATTCTTGATTTCATAAATTAAACTTAACTAAACAAGAAAAATCTGCATCACTAAAATGTATTTTCCTCGTCCTCAAGTTTTCACTGTCTCTCCATGTTGTCACCACCACCAGGCCATCCTGAGCTCCAAACCTGAGGGAGACGCTAAAGTGGACAACCTGAGAAAGCAAAGCAAACATCTGTGTGAGCAGGAGGAGCTGAAGAAGGACAGGAAACAGGAAGTTCAGCAGGCGGTCAGAGAAACGGAGGAGCAGTGGAGGACGGCTCTGCGGTCAGCTGAGGAGAACCTCAGCAAGGCGGAGACGCAGGCGCTGTTAGACAAGGACTTGGACGCCATCAAAACCCAGAATGAAAATGTTCAGTCCTGGATCAGAGACCGGGAGCAGAACATGCAGTCGCTTGGTGGTTGCATGCAAGTTGAAGAAAAGCTCCAGGTTGCGCAAGTAAGTTTAAAATGTGTGGTGGGTTTTAACGTGTAGAACATCTTGTAAAGGCTTGTTTGTTGAGGATAAAGTGGTCTCCTAAAGGGATATTCATTCTCTTCAGGCTACTCTGAGCTCCAGGCCTGATGGAGATTCAAAGCTCCAGGATCTGAAGCGACAGTGCCAGAGTCTGTGTGACAACCAGAGCTTGGACGAGAGCAGGAGACGAGAGGTTCAGGACGCAGTCAGACAAACGGAGGAGCGGTGGAGGAAAGTGTTGCAGGCTGCCGAGGAGGATCTCAACAAGGCAGGGACTGAAGCCACCACTGAACAGGACTTTGATGCTTTCAAAACCCAAAGTGAAAGCCTCCAGTCCTGGATCAGAGAGCAGAAGCAGAAGCTGGTGTCTCTCGGTAGTAACATGCCGTTTGAAGAAAGGTTACAGGTCGCACAGGTGAGTGTTTATGATTATGTTATGAGAAAATTTAAGTTAGTCACATTACTTTTGTTACTTTTTGCACATCATGTTTGATTGATTAATTATGTACTAGTGTTGACCAGTGACGAGTTTGTAGTTGGAGTGAAGTCTTGGGCTGATCTCTAACTTACCACAAACCACCATGTCTGTGTCTTCACCTTCAGGCTGTACTGAACTCCAAACCCGAGGGAGAGTCCAAGGTGCTCCACCTGAAGACTCGAGGTGAAGGTCTGTGTGAGCATCTGGAGGAGAGCAAGAAACCAGAGATTCAGCAGCTGGTAAAAGACGCAGAGCAGCAGTGGAGAGCAGTTCAGCAGACCGCCAGGCAGGCGGAGCTCCGGAGTCTCTCAGACAACTTCGACACTCAGAGTACCAACACTCAGTCGTGGATCAGAGACCGACAGCAGAAGCTACAGTCTGTGGGCAGCCACACACCACCTGACGAGAGACGTCACACAGCTCAGGTCTGTTTCAACTTATTTAAAATAAATGTTGCAGAGTGTCTGTCTCCGTCAAAGTGACGTCACACCATCAGACACGGTCCTTCGTGGAGGTTACGTGGGTCAGGTTTTCACACATCTGCGTACATCCAAATTGTTCAAACTACGCGGACGTGGATGGGCTGTGAAAATTGAGAACTTTGAGGAGCTTTGAGAATGTCGGTTTGCCGCGAGGAGAAACCCACACGGAGTATAAAAGATCCGAACGTTTATTCGTCATGATTCCACGTCAGCTCATGTGGACTCTACTCAAATGGACACTAGAGTACTTTCTTGTTTTATGAATGAAGCGGTACTCGAGCTGAAGCAGCGGCCTTTGTGTGTATTTGACCAATCAGCGACAGTCATCCCTGCAAACTCCACCCCGAAAGTTTTGGTACTTTCAGAAAGTACTGGCCCCGGACCAGGGCCTTTTTTGGGGGGTAGGATGTCCCCAAAAATGTCACCAGAATTTAATTTACACCCTGATCTCGGCAGTCAAAACACAATGAGTTTGTCAAAAGGTTCCTAGTTTCAAAAGCTCGCACTCGACCTTAGATCCTCAGCAATACACCCGCCAAGTGTGAAGTCAATCGGATGAACAGAAAAAGCGAAAGACAGGCAGACAGAGACTCCTTCCATTTTAGTTAGATATGGGCATTAATAGAGCCAGATTAAGACATTCCTGGTGTTGGTAATTGTAGAAATATTGGTGATTGATAGCGTCTTGAAATGAACTTTGTGTTAAGGCAGATTTTGAACCACTCCATAAGTTTTGGAAGCCAGAAAACGAGGTTAGCAAACTGCTCCAAGCCCAACGGAGCCTGATAAAATTAGCCAATTCTGACAATGTTGAGCTGAGCCTGACAAGCTGAGCTGAGATAATGGTCACTGTAGAGAACATAAACCCTTTTTATTTGGATTACAACGTGACCTTTCCTTTGGAACAGACTTAACATTTTGTTCCAATTGTTTTATTAAAGCCCAACTCTTCGTTTTAAATGTAAATAAAGTTTGAGTGAATCAACTATTGCATTTAATGAATATTGTGTGTTTTGTTTGCAGAGCATCCTGAGCTCCAAACCTGACGGTGACTGTACGGTTAACAACCTGAGGAGGCGGGGCCAGTGTGTGTGTGACCATCAGGACGCGGTCCAGGGCAGGAAAGTCCACGTTCAGAAGACCATCAGAGACACGGAGGAGCAGTGGAGGACGGTCCTGCAGGCTGCTAAACAGGTGGAAGCTGCTGCAGGAGCCGAGATCACCCAGAAGACTGAGAGGACAACGACGGAGGTGAGAGAGATCCATGTGATCCAGAATGACTTGAGCAGAGCTCAGACTACAGGAGTTTTAAAACTAAAACAATTTTGAAATTGGGTTGCATCACGCACATAAGGACTTTACTTTTACTTTTCATGCACACCATACAAGATTTTGTCTCTCTCATTGGCTAATGTGGTCCCGCTCAGAAAGTACTGACATAATCATCTATATTTTAACTCCTGAACATCAACCGAACAGTTTGGGAGGTTTAAAACTGGATCTGTAAACCTCTCACGTTACCAGATAATCTGTGCCGAACATCAGTACCGACCAAGGTCCCAGACCAGATTTATTCTCAGATTGTCGGGAGGGGTGAATTGGGTATAAATTGTCCCAGAACTCTCTGTAGTCTGAGCCCGGCTTTATACTGAGTGCTGTAATAGTATAAATGATTTTAATATCATTGAAAGTCAACATATAAAGTAATGATTATTCTTATTGAAATTCCACATTTTTTTCTTTCCATCTCATTCTAATTATCTTTTCTTTTTCAGCTGGGAGAATTTGACACCCAGCAGCAGGACACTGGCAGCTGGCTCACAGACCTCCAGCATCGACTGGACTCAGTAAAAAGCCAAACCAAAGCTGAGGACAGACTGCGCACCGCTCAGGTGAGCTGATGGCTCACGTTACAGGGAGAGATTACCTCCTCCTCATTAGCACTAAAATGCTTTGATGATAACATCTTTAATACACACATATGTTGCATCCTGGTCTAAAAGAGTGTCTCATCCACCAGGCCATTATGAGCTCCAAGACCGAAGGAGACTCGAAGCTCCAGGAGCTCAGGAGACGAGGCCACAGTTTGTGCGATCAGGACCTCGAGGAACCCAAAAAACAAGAGGTTCAACAGAAAGTGAGAGTTGCTGAGGAGCAGTGGACGAGAGTCCTGCAAGATGCTAAACAAGCCGTGGACCAGGCTGAGAGGCAGAGTGCTCTGCAGGGCCAGCTGCAGGACTACGAAGCCGTGAGAGAAAACACCAGATCCTGGCTGCAGGACAAGCAGCAGAGCCTCGTCTTTCTGGACAGTCAGACAGACCCAGAGGAGACGATACACACTGCGCAGGTCAGTTTAAACAATAACATCTGTGATAAAGATTAGGCTAGATTGTCATATTTTACTTTACTGGATGGTTAACAATATTTCTTTTGTTTGCAAAACACTTTGTAGCTTCAGTTTCAAAAGTGTAATTGTTGTCTTTATCCTCAGACTGTCCTCGGCTGTAAGCCTGAGGGAGACTCCAAGCTGACGGAGCTGAGGAGACAGAGCCAGAGTCTGTCCGACCAGGAGGAGCTGGAGGAGAACACGAGACAGGAGGCTCAGCAGACGGTGAAAGACTCCGAGGAGCAGTGGAGGACGGTCCTGCAGGCCGCCGAGAACACTCTGAAGAAAGCCGAGGTGCAATACTCGCTCTCCAGGGAGCTGGAGGCCTTCCGCACCAAAGCAGGGAGCACCAAGACCTGGGTCAAAAAGCTGCAGCAGCAGGCCGAGTCCAAAGGGAGCGGCACGCAGGGCAGCCGGGCTCAGATAGAGGACAGGCTGAACACTGCACAGGTACAACAATCAATATCACGGTTGTTTTTAATGTGTTTTATTCAGTGTAGCTCAAATTACTGTCATTGTTTTTAACTACAGGGAAGCTCATCATTTTCAAATGGTGGATATTCCTTTTGTTATATCTGGGCGTTGGACACATAACCGCTGTTTTACAAACCAATATATATCTGAACAAATCAATGTCTTTAGGCCATCTTGAGCTCCAAGTCGAAGGGTGAGGCTCAAGTGATGGAGCTGAATAGACGAGCGCAGAGTATGTGTGAGCAGAAAGACCTGCAGGGAGACAAGAGACTGGAGGTTCAGCAGACGATCCGAGACACCGAGCAGCAGTGGAGGACGGTCCTGCAGGCTGCTGAGGAGACACGGAGGTACAGGAAGCTGTTTTTAGCTTTTTAAGGGGAAACTCGGCTACAGATCAGCTGACTGAATCAGCCTTCTGCGGCTGCAGGCATCCGTCTCAAAGTGTCCTTAAGTAACACATTAAAATCCTTCCTAGTGGCACGGTTGGATAGCATTTTATCCAATCTGCTTATCGAAATAAAATCCTTTGAAATCCCATATCAAATTCATACTATTAAGTAAATGATGA
The DNA here is from genome assembly GCA_916700685.1 of Adelosebastes latens. Taxonomy (NCBI): domain Eukaryota; kingdom Metazoa; phylum Chordata; class Actinopteri; order Perciformes; family Sebastidae; genus Adelosebastes; species Adelosebastes latens. The sequence continues at coordinate 30,657 of CAKAKR010061715.1, forward strand.
AATAAAAATATTTTCAGAAGCTCTGTGATCTTGAATTTAAAGGTTGAATTAAGTCTGAATTAATTGTGATTCTAATGTTGTATATAATCTTCTGTTACCCATCAGGCAGTTGAAGGGTGTTGTGGAGCGCCTGGTGTCCTGTCAGAACAAGCGAGGCCAGACTGAGGCCCGTCTGTCTGAGGTTCAGAAGCAGACGTCCAACCTGCCGCGGGTCTTCCCCTGGCCGGGCCTCGGAGAGCGGAGGCAGGCGGTGGAAAAGGCCCGGACCCTGCTGGACCAGAGCACAGCTTTGGCCCCCGTCCTCTCAGGCCTCCGCACACAGGTAAAGACCTCAAAGCCAGTTCAGTCAATCAGTCAGTTCATAACTCATAAGTTCATAAATAATCAGATAAAAGATAATGTTTATAACATCTTCACTGTATTGCACTGTTCTCCTCAAGGCTGCAGAGCTGTTTGAGATCACACAGGACCCTGGATGGTCAGATCCGTCCTGGGCGGCCACGGAGGACTCCATACCTGCTCTGCTGAAAGAGCTCACCGTGAGTTCAGCACTCTGTCGTGACAAGATACACAGTAATCCTGAAGGAAAATAGCTCAATGTGATGATGTTAACGTCTAAATATGACATAACTATTAGGAATCAGTAGTTAATCAGTAGCTGCTAATGCTGCATTCACATGGAATCACCTTCTGGCATGGAAAAAACAATCAAGCAGGACGGCAAAACGAAACACGCATGACGATATGTTGCTATGGTGATGGAATAAAATATATTAAATAGAATTATTTCTTCTCTACTATTTTATGTAATTATTCTCGTAATGCATTCAGCTATAAAATGCAGCTGTCTCTTAATATTTTCTTGCAAACTTAAACAACTTTCTCCAGTGTGATGGAGCTACGTAACATCCGGTTGTAAATTCCATTGAGGAGGACGTTAGAATATTTTAACTTTGGACGGCAACGCCATCTACCGTAACCGTTGCCGGTATTCTTTGCCGGCCTCACCTAATTCTACAATCCTGCTCTCGTCCACAAACATGATACCCGGTTTGCCGTCTACATTTCAACATCAGGCATGAAATGTTTTCCTTTCACAATGTGTGTGTCTTACATCTTTTACACTTTATTATTAGTGGACCCTTTTTTTATGGGCAGTTATATCTTTATAACACTGGAATCTTATAGCATAAGACTAAGTGTGGTCTCTTATCTTCTGGATAAAAGTTAAAACTATATTATTAAGCTTCTATATTTCGAACAACCACCACATCATCTTCTTCCTCCCCTTTCATCTCCCCTCCCTCTCCATTATCCCATTGTTTCCCTTCAGTCTGCCTTTATATAGTAGAAATCTTCTTGTCTAAAATGACTTTATCTGGCTTCACAAATAAGATGTTAACAAGAGTTTGTTCAACGGCCAAGTTACAACTGCTGTTGTTTTCCAGGATGCGGTAGGTCACCTGGAGCAGGGCATCCTGACGGAGAGGCAGTGCACCCAGCTGGTGGAGCAGCATGAAGCAGCCCAGGACTGGCTGAGGGAGCACGTTAAAGGCCTGGGACCTTCTCCAGCCGACAGAAAGGGTCTGCACAGCGCCATCAACACTCTGAAGGTCAGATGATAAAACACAGACACACAAATTGTTAGTTTGATTCTTGAGAGAAGAAGCCGGTGGTTTTATCTGTCACTGAAAATATTCATGTTGTAATGCACCAAACTGAAAGAATCCCAATTCATTTCCAAGACATTTGAGGAAGACATGATGATTTCTGGAGCCAACCAATGCCCCCTAATCTTTGACTTTATGAATATTAAATATATTAAATCTAGAGATGCACCGATCATTCGGCCACCGGTCGAAATCGTGCACGTGCTGCATGATGGTTTTATGTTTTACACCCAGCAGCACAGACAGTAACGTCACAGCCACACACACACATCATGTCGTCGATGTGGAAGTTCTTCAGCGTGAGTGAAGAAGACATAAAGCTTGCAATGTGCAACACCTGCAAGTCCAAAATAACAAGCTTAAAAACATTTGGAACTTTGAGCTTTGTTTGAGTGAGAGAAGATCTTGTAACTTGGTGCAGTTTTGGAGAAAATGTTATTATTTAATAGTCAATGTTTGATAATGAACATTCAATTGAATTTCAATAAGAAATGTTACAAAATGTTTGTGTATGCTGTCAATTATAGTCCTTAGAAAGAAAGAAAATCGGCAGGTCTGACTTGTAAAAAATCGAAATCGGCCAAGAAAATTGCAATCGGTGCATCGCTAATAAAATATAGTTTTTATAACATAACCTAATAGTCAAAAAGGTCTATTATATAGTAATATTATATACTATTAATAGTCTTTCCAGGGATGTGTAAAATTTGTTCTTTCTGCATTCTAATAATGTGGTTCTCCTTTTGATCCCTCCTGATGCCAGGCTTTGCTCCAGACGGTGGACAGGGAACAGCGAGAGATGAAGGAGCTGGACGCTGCCAGAGACAGTTTGCTGAGCCTCTGCACCACCGGAGGTCGGGATGCCCTGACCCTGGAGGTCGGCCATCTCCACGACCTCTGTACCAACTCGGAGCGGGAGGTGAGGGAACGCCTGGCGGCCTGTGAGGCGCGGCTGGAGGAGCTGGACGGTCAGCTGGCCAGGAGGGCCCAGGGGCTGAAGGAGAGAGCTGCAGCCCTGCAGTGGGAGCTCCGCTCTCTGGACCAGGCGCTCAGTTACAGCGAACCACAGAACAACATCGCTCAGCTCCAGCAGCACTGGCACAGCCTTCAGGTTATTACTACTTTATTCATCCAAGTAGGGATGTCACGATACCAGAAATTTAGTAGTCGATACCAATACCAGTGAAATTCCACGATTCTCGATACCAATTCTATACCACGGTTATAACAAAAAACAAAACAATAAATCCCATGTACTTCAACATCCACTTGTTTATTACCGTTTGCATACTGGTTTTTGTTAGGAAGTTATGTTGTGTTGTGAAAACATCTCATTCAAACAACTGGATTTATTCAAGTTTATCACCAAAAACTACATTTTACAACATTACATTTTAACACATCATGACAATGTTAGAATTAACCTTCACCCAATACTCATTTTACTGAATAGAGCCTGAACACATCATAATGTAATCATTGGCACCTCCCGTTAACGTTAGCTGTTACCTCCGTGCAGGACTGTGCCGCTTACCAGCTGCCAACAGCTAACGTTAACTAGCTCTCGTCCTGCTGATTTCAACATGGATTTGCTTTTCACAATGTAGCATTATCAGGGAAAAGAGGGACAAGAGGGTGGCGGTAGCTCAGTGGGTTGAGTGGGTCGTCCTTTAACCACAAGATTGGCGGTTCAATCCTCATGTCGAAGTATCCTTGATCGAGACACTGAACCACAAGTTGCTCCCTGGGCGCTTTACAGCAGCCCACTGCATCCTAACTGCTTAGGATGGGTTAAATGCATAGGTCACATTTCATGTATGTATGTGATGATTGTTTTGAAGTTTAAAGAAAAAGGACGCATCAATAGTGAGTTTATTGCGTCCCAAACACATTTCCTATTGTCCTTGCTACGTCTTTAGTCTTGAGTCCTGACGGTACCCACAGTACTGTAGAAAAACGAATACCGTCACGTTTTCAGAATTTTGTTCAGTTCTCATGACATCCCTATATCCAAGCACAGAACCTGATATAACTACCCCTTTTATTATCTAAGTAGGCTAAGCTCCCACAAATAAACCTGTAGAATAGGAGTATGTACAGGAAGTGAATATTGGATGGGATAGCTTGCATCATAAATGAAAAACTGCTGTAATGTTCCATCTGTAGGCATGTGATTATTACTTACATGATGTTGTTGTCCTTCTCCTGTCAGAACTGTGAGAAATCACTGAAAGATTTGGGTGTGAAAGTTCATTACCTGCACAAGGAAGTAAACGCGATACCTGCCACTGACGAGCTGCCAGCAGAGGTTATGACTGCGGTGGAGTCCTTATGCCAGCAACATGACAGGTACCATGTCTTACAACAGATGACACGTCCACATTGTTGTTGCTGTCACCAATAGATAAAAACACTATATGGGTGATTAATTATGACTGATTGTTACCCAGGTCTTTAGACAGCCGGCACCACTTTTTGTTTGATTCACAGTAGGGCTGTCAAAGTTAACGATTAACGCAAATCGTTTTACCATCGCTAATTTCTTTAACACACCATGCAACTTAAGTTGTAGCGGGCTCAGTTTTAAAGGTAGAGTGAAGATGCTGGTATCATATGAAACTAGAAAGGAATCTTTTGGTACCAACCATGTCATACCAGCTTGTCGTAAAGGAGGTTAAATAACGCTCCAACTTACGCTAAATTTTGGCGAGGAAAAACTGGCATGGCCATTTGGGCTTGAGTTTGCCATGTTATGATTTGAGCATATTGTTTTATGCTAAATGCAGTACCTGTGAGGCTTTCTGGACAATATTTGTCATTGTTTTTTGTTGTTAATTGATTTCCAATAATAAATATATTCATACATTTGTATAAAGCAGCATATTTGCCCACTCCCATGTTGATAAGAGTATTAAATACTTGACAAATCTCCCTTTAAGGTACATTTTGAACAGATAAAAAATGTGCAATTAATCGCGATTAACTATGAACAATCATGCGATTAATCACATTTAAATATTTCAATCGATTGACAGCCCTAATTCATATATTTTGTTATAAACAAGAAAGAGGTGCACAAACCTGACGAACTCACATGACATGCAGTAACATCAGTCCACTTTTTAAACTTTATATAACGTACTTGAACAGATTCTACATGACAAATTCTCAGCTGGCGTTCCTGTATTTCAATTTAGATTTCAATTATTCTTACATACCAGAAACATGGCTTAGTGGATCGTTCTGCTCTTGATCAATGACAAAAGTTGTCCTGATTTATACCCTCAAAGATTACATGTTATCTAATGCCTGATCTCTTAAACTAAACAATAGAACTCACATTTATAATAAATAAATAATGTTTCTCTGTTGCTATTTGTTGTGCCAAAAAAAAAAAATGTTGTCATCTGTTCTTGTGCTTGCAGTTGTTCCTTTCGCACACTGTACATTTTAGCATGTTTTCATTTTTATCTCATCTAGTATAATACATGCATTTACCATGCAAAATGTTGTGTTTTATGTCTACAGTCTAAAGTCCAGGCTGAGTGAGCGTCAAGGTACCTGCTCTACAAACACAGCTCGCTGTCTGATGGACTGTCTTCACGCCCTGCAGGAATGGAACCAAAGCAAACCATCACAGTCCATTTCTTCTGTCAAGGTTTCTGTCTTTTAATGCTTTAACTGTTTCAGTTTCAGTAAACATTTGTGCAGTTCAATACATCTGAGAGCTGCTTAGTACATCTAGTCTTCTACTGTTGTTAGTGTTTCACTCAACTTGCTGGGAGATGTTGGACGTATGAAGAAAACATAAATTCATTGAAAGAGAAAAAAAAGGATTTGTCAAAAGTTTTTCATTAAAGAAAAGTTGTGCAGTGGCTTATTTATGTTCACTCGGCAGTTCATGAACAATTTTGTCATGACATTTCACACACAAACACAGAGATTTTTCATCACTACGAACACTAACATTTTTCTCGTCCTTGTGTTAGGTGACATTAGAGGAAGGTGAAAAGTTGCAGGCCAACCTGCGAGAGGCGCTTTCTCACCAGCAGTTTCTAACCGACTGTTTGATGCCAGTCTTGACAGAGAAACTGGAGAGACACGGTTCAGAGACACTCAAAGAAGCAGACAGACATAAGGCTTCTCTCAGCCAGAGCTTAAAGGTATTTAAATCATGTTAATATATCATATGTAATTCATTAAATATTGCATTGTTATATTTAAGAACCAGGTAAGTAACTCTGTAGTAATTAATGTCATTTTTACCCTTTCATTCAAGGAACTTGATGGAAAGAGTAAACAAAAGCTGCCCGATGTCGTTGATGCTAATCTAGAAGAGACAAAGACATCTGTAATGGCAACACCACCACCACGAAAAAGCAAGCATTCACCTGAGAAAAAACATCAAGTTAAACTACAAAAGAGCATTCCCTTAACAGAAAAATCTATTGAGGATGAACTGTCAGTTTCAGTTGAGCTGCAAACTGAGGCTAAAGCATTAAAGCCTACTGTGACAGCAGTCACGGAAGACATAAAAATTACTAGTGTGGAGCAAACCAGAATTGAACCAACAAAAAAGAAATCTCAGAGTCCAACATATGCTTCAGAATCTTTTACAGCACAACGTTACGATACTTCTCAAGAGGCACTGTTTAAAAGTACAAAGCTAGATACCACAGCTGAGCCTGTTGGAGCTGAGCAAATTAAACCCAGTGTTGAGGAACCTTTACTGATCCAAAAGGTCATTGAGCAGTCTGCACCTGGTGTTAGTGAGAAAACTACACCTGTACCATCCAGGAGAAAGACCAAGACTTCGGCCACTGGTACACAGCCTTCCCAGACAAAGGTGGAGCCTGAAATGATGAAAACTATTATTACTCAAGAGTCACCCAGAGATCCGACAAGAACTGCTGCTGTGGAAGAAACAAAGCGTATCGCAACCATTATTCTAGATGCATCAGAGCCATTCACTTCTGTTCCTGTAACAACTGATGTTGCATTTGAACGCACAACTAAGTCAGTCACAAAGCAAGCTAAGACCCCGGTTGTCGAGCAAGCCAAGTTTGGACCTACCAGTAAAGAGTCAAAGAGTACAGACGTGTCCTTAAACACTACTGTTGCAAAACCTGCTCAGACCAAAGTCGATGCTGAGAACCTGAGTTTTCCCCTAACGTCAGCGCCTACCACAGAAACAGATGCTGAGCAACCCAAGTCTGTACAAAAAGGACAAGAGTCAAAGAGTTCAAAAATGTCCACAACTTCAGAGCCAGTCTCGCCAACCAAAAGAAAGTCAAAGAGTAAAAGTGAGAGTCCAAAACTTGCCCCAGAATTTTCTTACAAGGAGAAAACGCAGACCATGGAAAAGTCTGACAGTCAGAATCCTTTACTGAGATCCAAGGAGCAAACTGAAGCTGCTGTTGTGGAGGAAGAAACTAAGATTGTATCAACGAGGAGGAAGTCAAAGAGTCCTGACATTTCCACTGTTCCAGAGCCAGTGTCAGCCGTTGATAGAACTACAGGTGTGGTGAAGGAACCTAAAAAGTCTTCAGAGCCAACAACACTTTCTCTGAAACAGGCCAACCAGCAAACAGCAAAGATGACAGAAGAACCTGAAAGTCAGACATCTGCTTTGAGTTTGAGGGAGCAAAAGTCAAAGAGTCCTGAACTTACCACAACTTTTCAGCAACTTGTTGCCCATAATATAACTACTGTTTTGGAACCTGAAGATAATAAGAAAGAACCTGACAGCCTGAAGTCATCTTCAACTCCACAGTTGGCCACAGAACAAACTGAAACTACTGTCATGAAAGAAAAAAAGCTTTCTCCAACCAAAAGAAGATCAAAGGGTCCAAAGCTCTCTCCAGAACATGATACCAAGGAGGTGGCAGAGACTATGCAAGAGCCTGAAAGTCAGAAGCCTACATTGAGCTCTGGAGAGCAAACTGAAACTGTTGTTGTGGAAGAAACTAAAGTTATACCAAGCAGGGGGAAACCAAAGGGTCTTGAGGTTCCCACAGTTCCAGAGCCAGTGTCTGCCCTTGGTAGAATTACTGGTTTGGAAACAAAACAAGAACCTGAAAATTATACCGCAACCCCAGAGTTTGTTCAAGGGCAAGCTAAAACTGCTGTTTTGGAACAAAGTAAACTTCTACCACCCAAGAGAAAGTCAAAGAGCACTGAACCCCCTCTTAAACCTGCTGACACTGAGGTACCTCAGACAAGGGTAGAACCTGAAGATCAAAAATCTTCTTTGAGTTCCAGTGACCAAAATAAAAGTGTGGTTACTGAAGCAACAAAGCTTGTACCAACGAGAAGAAAGTCAAAGAATGGTGACTTTTCCACAACCCATGTTAGATCACCTGATGTGGAGTCTGAACAGAATAAGAAGGAACTTGACAGTCAAAAGTCTTCAACTCCAGATGTGGTCACAGGACGAACTGAAAGTACTGTTGTGGAAAAAGGAAAGCTTTCACCTACCAAAGGAAGGTCAAAGGGTCTGAAACTTTCCCCAGAACAGCTCCAAGAAAAGAAAGTGGCCACAATTATTCTGGACACAGTTGTACCATCATCAGAAAAAGTGGATACTTGTATTTTGTCTCCTCGTGAACTTGAACTTACCAAGGATGTGACAGAGACCATAAAAGAGCCTGACAGACAGAAGTCTTCAGAGAAAAAAGAAGCTGTTGTTTTGAAAGAGACGACGCTCATAAAGTCTGGCATTGGTGGGACTGTTGATTTGAAGTCTAAGGAAGCAAAGAAAGAACTTGAAAGTGGGATGGCTTCTTCAACTGCACAGGTAGTCAAAGGAGTAACTGACACTACTATTGTGGAAGAACGTGAGCTCTTGCCAACCACAAGAAAGTCAAAGAGTCCAAAAGTTTCTCCAGAACTTGCTCACAAGAAAGAAACACAGGCCATGGAAAAGCCTGACAGTCAGATAACTGAAGCTGCTGTTGTGGACGAGACTAAGGTTATATCAAACAGGAGGAATTCAAAGGAAGAGCCTGACAGTCAGAAGCTACCTTCAACTCCTGGTGCGGTCACAGGACCAACTGAAAGTACTGTTGTGAAAAAAGGAGAGCTTTCACCAACCAAAAGAAAGTCGAAGGGTCTGAAACTTTCCCCAGAACTTGCTATCACAGATCTGACAAAGACCAAGGAAGAGCCTGAAAGTAAGAAGCCATCTTCAACTCCAGAGATGGCCACAACAACAACAAAAACAACTGAAATTACTGTTGTGGAAAAAGGAAAGCTTTCACCTACCAAAGGAAAGTCAAAGGGTCTGAAACCTTCCCCAGAACAGCTCCAAGAAAAGAAAGTGGCCACAATTATTCTGGACATAGTTGTACAGCCATCAGAAAAAGTGGATTCTTGTATTTTGTCTCCTCATGAACTTGAACTTGCCAAGGATGTGACAGAGACCATAAAAGAGCCTGACAGACAGAAGTCTTTAGAGAAAAAAGAAGCTGTTTTGAAGGAGACAAAGATCATAAAGTCTGGCATTGGTGGGACTGTTGATTTGAAGTCTAAGGAAGCAAAGAAGGAAATTGAAAGTGGGAGGGCCTCTTCAACTGCACAGGTAGTCACAAAAGAAACTGACACAACTATTGTGGAAGAACGTGAGCTCTTGCCAACCACAAGAAAGTCAAAGAGTCAAAAGGTTTCTCCCAAACTGGCTCACAAGAAGGAAACACAGGCCATGGAAAAGCCTGGCAGTCAGATCAATGAAGCTGCTGTTGTGGACGAAACTAAGGTTAAAAGAAACAGGAGGAAGTCAAAGGAAGAGCCTGACAGTCAGAAGCCATCTTCAACTCCAGAGGTGGTCACAACAACTAGAGTCACTGTTGTTGGAAAAGGGGAGCTTTCACCTACCAAAGGAAAGTCAAAGGGTCTGAAACCTTCCCCAGAAAAGCACCAAGAAAAGAAAGTCGCCACAATTATTCTGGACACAGTTGTGCAAACATCAGAAAAAGTGGATACTTGTATTTCGTCTCCTCGTGCTGAACCTATGGAATCTGTCCTTACACCCATTTCAACCATGGCTAAACCTCCACATACTGAGTTACAGGGGCTTAAAGATAGATCTAAAGAGGCCCCAGAGCAAACCATTACCCAGTCTACAGAGAGAGACCGAAGTACAATTCCTCAAACACAACCACCTCACTCCAGCGAGGTGGCAGACTACATTGACAAGTTATGGGAAAACACAGGTGAGATTCAAAAGAGATATCTGGTCCTTGATATGCCTGAGGTGGGTGTCACCCAGACGAGAGAGATAAAGCCAGATCAGCCAGCAGCAGCGATGCCTCATAAGGCAGGGGCCGAATTTTCAGAAATAAGCTCATCTGAGCAAGAAGTAATGAGACCAAGTGAAATTGTGAGTCAGCTGAAGCTCACACAGGAACAACCCAAACAGGACAAGGATTATGAGGGTCTTAAACTTTCCCCAGAATTTGCTACCACAGATCTGACCAAGACCAAGGAAGAGCCTGACAGTCAGAAGCCATCTTCAACTCCAGAAGTGGTCACAGCACCAACTGAAATTGCTGTTCAAGAAAAAGGTAAACTTTCACCAACCAAAAGAAAGTCTAAGGGTCTTAAACTCTCACCTGAACTTTCCAACACTGAGCTGAAAAAGACCAAAGAAGAGCCTGACCGTCAGAAGCCATCTTCAACTCCAGAGGTGGCCACAGCATCAACTGAAATTACTGTAGAAAAAGGTGAACTTTCACCAACCAAAAGAAAGACTAAGGGTCTCAAACTTTCCCCAGAACTTGCTACCACTGAGCTGACAAAGACCAAGGAAGACTCTGACAGGGAGAAACCATCTTCAACTCCAGAGGTGGTCACAACAACAACTGAAATTACTGTTTTGGAAAAAGGAAAGCTTTCACCTACTAAAGGAAAGTCAAAGGGTCTTGAACTTTCACCAGAACTTGCTACCACTGAGTTGACAAAGACCAAGGAAGAGCCTGACAGGCAGAAGCCATCTTCAACTCCAGAGGTGTCCACAGCACCAACTGAAATTACTGTTGTGGAAAAAGGTGAACTTTCACCAACCAAAAGAAAGTCTAAGGATCTGAAACATTCCCCAGAACTTGCTACCACTGAGCTGACAAAGTCCAAGGAAGAGCCTGATGGACAGAAACCATCTTCAACTCCAGAGATGGTCACAACAACAACTGAAATTACTGTTGTAGAAAAAGATAAACTTTCACCAACCAAAACAAAGTCGAAGGGTCTTAAACTTTCCCCAGAATCTGCAATCACAGAGCTGACAAAGACCAAAGAAGAGCATACTCTCGGTGGAAGCATTGATGTGGAGTATAAGGAGTCTAAGGAAGAAAGTAAGAATGTGAGGGCTTCAACTGGACAGGTAGTCACAGGAGCAATTGAAATAGATGTTGTTAAAGACAGTAAGCTTTCACCAACCAAAACAAAGTCAAAGGGTCTCAAACTTTCCCCAGAACTTGGTACCACAGAGCAGACAAAAACCAAGGAGGAGCGTGACCATCAAAAGCCATCTTCAACACCAGAGGTGGTCAAAGCAACAACTAAAATGACTGTTGTGGAAAAAGGAGAGCTCTCACCTCCTAAAGGAAAGTCAAATGGTCTGATACTCTCTCCAGAAGTTGCTACTTCAGAGCTGGCAAAGACCAAGGAAGAGCCTGACAGTCAGAAGCCATCTTCAACACAAGAGGTGGTCACAACAGCAACTGAAATAACTGTTTTGGAAAAAGGAAAGCTTTCACCTACTAAAGGAAAGTCAAAGGGTCTTGAACTTTCACCAGAACTTGCTACCACTGAGTTGACAAAGACCAAGGAAGATCCTGACAGTCAGAAGCCATCTTCAACACAAGAGGTGGTCACAGCAGCAACTGAATTTACCGTTATGGGAAAAGGAGAGCTTTCACCAACTAAAAGAATGTCAAAGGGTCTGAAACCTTCCTCAGAATTTGCTACCACAGAGCCGATGGATGTAAAGAAAGAACCTGAAAGTCAGAAGTCTTCAGTGGATTCGAGAGAGCAAACTGAAGTTGCTGTTTTGGAGGAACTTACCATACCAGCCAGAAGGAAGCCTAAGAGTCTTGATGTTTCTACAGCTGTAGAGCCAATCTCTGCTCCTGGTGAAAGTACTGACATGGAGTCTAAGGAGGCTAAGGAGGAATCCGAGAGTGGGAAGGCTTCAACTGGACAGGTAAGCACCGGAGCGATTGGCATGGATGTTGTTAAAGACAGTAAGGTTCCACCAACCGAAAGAAAGTCAAAGAATCCAAAGATTTCTTTAGAACTTTCTAGCAAGGAACCGACCAAGTCCAAGGATAAGCCTGAAAGTCAGAAGCCATCTTCAACTCCAGAGGTAAGCACAGGACTAACTGAACATGCTGTTGTGGAAAAAGGAAAGATTTCACTAACCAAAATAAAGTCGAAGGGACAAAAACCTTTCACAGAACTTCCTTGCATGGGTTTCTCTGAGACCAAGGAAGAGCCTGATAGTCAGAAGTCTTCGCTGGATTCTAGAGAGCACACTGAAGGTGCTGTTATTGAAGAAGCTGAGTTCATACCAACTAGGAGGGAGCCGAAGACTGAGGAAATTTCCCCTATTCAAGAATCAGTCTCTACTCTCAAAAAGAAACTTGAAAGACCTACTGATATAGAGCCTGAAGCTACTAAGAAAAAACTTGATAGTGTGAAACCTGCCACACCTTCAAAGGTAGTCACCGCGCAGACTGTAATTGCTGTTGTGGAAGAAACTGAAGTTTTGCCAACAAAGGTAAGGTCAAAGAGTATAAAATCTTCACCAAACCTTGCTGATATGGATCCAACACAGAACAAGAAAATAACTGACATTCAAGAGTCTTCATCCAGTTCCAAGAAGGAAATTAAAACTGCTGTTGTGGCAGAGACTAAGCTTGAACCAGCCTGGAGAGTACTTTCTGTTCTTTCACAGATTGCTCATATGGAACCCAAACAAACTAAGAAACAGTTTAAAAGTTCAGAGATTGACATGGCTCCAGGGACCTTGCCTACTGTGGAAACTGCCTCCCAACAGACACAAGCGCCAAGGACCAATGTGCAGAAAATTGAGATTGTTAGTGAAAGACAACCTTCAGTCAAGGATGATGATAAATCAAGTGTCCCTAAAAAAGTGAAACCTGCTGAGGAGAGTCAAACTACTGTAAAGAGCACCAGTCCAGTTTGTGAGAAGTTCACTGTTCAGGTTAGTGGCACCATTCAGGAGCTCCAAGGAAAGAAAATGGCCACAGTCATTCTGGACACAGTTGTGCAACCATCAGAAAAAGTGGATACTTGTATTTCGTCTCCGCATGCTGAACCTATGGAATCTGTCCCTACACCCATTTCAACCATGGCTAAACCTCCACATACTGAGTTACAGGGGCTTGAAGATAGATCTAAAGAGGCCCCTCAACAAACCATTACCCAGTCTACAGAAAGAGACCTAAGTACAATTCCTCAAACACAACCACCTCACTCCAGCGAGGTGGCAGACTACATTGAGAAGTTATGGGAAAACACAGGTGAGATTCAAAAGAGATATCTGGTCCTCGATCAGCCTGAGACTGGTGTCACCCAGACAAGTGAGAAGCCAACTTCAACACAAGAGGTGGTCACAGCAACAACTGAAATTGCTGTTGTGGAAAAAGGTGAACTTTCACCAACCAAAAGAAAGTCTAAGGATCTTAAACGTTCCCCAGAATTTGCCACCACAGAGTTGGCAAAGACCAAAGAAGAGCCTGACATTCAGAAGCCATCTTCAACTCCAGAGGTGGTCACAACAACAACTGAAATTACTGTTGTGGAAAAAGGTGAACTTTCACCAACCAAAAGAAAGTCTAAGGATCTAAAACATTCCCCAGAACTTGCTAGCACTGAGCTGACAAAGACAAAGGAAGAGCCTGACAGTCAGAAACCATCTTCAACTCCAGATATGGTCACAGCACCAACTGAAATTACTGTTAAAAAAAGTGAACTTTCACCAACCAAAAGAAAATCTAAGGATCTGAAACTTTCCACAGAATTTGGAACCACTGAGCTGACAAAGACCAAGGAAGAGCCTTACAGTCAGAAGCCATCCTTAACTGCAGGGGTTGTCAAAGCACCAACTGAAATTGCTGTTGTGGAAAAAGGTGAACTTTCACCAACCAAAGGAAAGTCTAAGGATCTGAAACTTTCCCCAAAACTTGCTACCACTGAGTTGACAAAGACCAAGGAAGAGCCTGACAGACAAAAACCATCTTCAACTGCAGAGGTGGTCACAGCGCCAACTGAAATTACTGTTGAAAAAGGTGAACTTTCACCAACAAAAGAAAAGTCTAAGGATCTGAAACTTTCCCCAGAACTTTCTAGCACTGAGCTGACAAAGACCAAAGAGGAGCCTGACAGTCAGAAGCCATCTTCAACTCCAGAGGTGGCCACAGCAACAACTGAAATTGCTGTTGTGGAAAAAGTTGAACTTTCACCAACCAAAAGAAAGTCTACGGATCTGAAACTTTCCTCAGAAATTACCACCACAGAGTTGGCAAAGACCAAAGAAGAGCCTGACATTCAGAAGCCATCTTCAACTCCAGAGGTGGTCACAGCACCAACTGAAATTGCTGTTGTGGAAAGAGGTGAACTTTCACCAACCAAAAGAAAGACTAAGGGTCTCAAACTTTCCCAAGAACTTGCTACCACTGAACTGAAAAAGTCCAAGGGAGAGCCTGACAGACAAAAACCATCTTCAACTGCAGATGTGGTCACAGCACCAACTGAAATTACTGTTGAAAAAGGTGAACTTTCACCAACAAAAAGGAAGTCTAAGGATCTGAAACATTCCCCAGAACTTGCCACCACAGAGTTGGCAAAGACCAAAGAAGAGCCATGCATTCAGAAGCCATCTTCAACTCCAGAGGTGGTCACAGCACCAACTGAAATTGCTGTTGTGGAAAGAGGTGAACTTTCACCAACCAAAAGAAAGTCTAAGGATCTGAAACTTTCCCCAGAACTTTCTAGCACTGAGCTGACAAAGACCAAAGAAGAGCCTGACAGTCAGGAGCCATCTTCAACTCCAGAGGTGGTCACAGCACCAACTGAAATTACTATTGAAAAAGTTGAACTTTCACCAATAAAAAGAAAGTCTAAGGATCTGAAACTTTCCCCAAAACTTGCTACCACTGAGCTGACAAAGACCAAAGAAGAGCCTGACAGTCAGAAGCCATCTTCAACTCCAGAGGTGGTCACAGCACCAACTGAAATTACTGTTGAAAAAGGTGAACTTTCACCAACAAAAGAAAGTCTAAGGATCTGAAACTTTCCCCAAAACTTGCTACCACTGAGCTGACAAAGACCAAAAAAGAGCCTGTCAGTCAGAAGCCATCTTCAACTACAGAGGTGGTCACAGCAACAACTGAAATTGCTGTTGTAGAAAAAGGTGAACTTTCACCAACCAAAGGAAAGTCTAAGGATCTGAAACTTTCCCCCAAACTTGCTACCACTCAGCTGACAAAGACCAAGGAAGAGCCTGACAGGCAGAAGCCATCTTCAACTCCAGAGGTGGTCACAGCACCAACTGAAATTACTGTTGAAAAACGTGAACTTTCACCAACAAAAGGAAAGTCTAAGGATCTGAAACTTTCCCCAAAACTTGCTACCACTGAGCAGACAAAGACCAAGGAAGAGCCTGACAGGCAGAAACCATCTTCAACTGCAGAGGTGGTCACAGCACGAACTGACATTACTGTTGAAAAACGTGAACTTTCACCAACCACAGGAAAGTCAAAGGTTCTCAAACTTTCCTCAGAAATTGCCACCACAGAGTTGGCAAAGACCAAAGAACAGCCTGACATTCAGAAGCCATCTTCAACTCCAGAGGTGGCCACAGCAACAACTGATATTGCTGTTGTTGAAAAAGTTGAACTTTCACCAACCAAAAGAAAGTCTAAGGATCTGAAACTTTCCTCAGAAATTGCCACCGCAGAGTTGGCAAAGACCAAAGAACAGCCTGACATTCAGAAGCCATCTTCAACTCCAGAGGTGGTCACAGCACCAACTGAAATTGCTGTTGTGGAAAGAGGTGAACTTTCACCAACCAAAAGAAAGACTAAGGGTCTCAAACTTTCCCAAGAACTTGCTACCACTGAGCTGACAAAGACCAAGGAAGAGCCTGACAGACAAAAAACATCTTCAACTGCAGAGCTAGTCACAGCACCAACTGAAATTACTGTTGAAAAAGGTGAACTTTCACCAACAAAAGGAAAGTCTAAGGATCTGAAACTTTCCCCAAAACTTTCTAGCACTGAGCTGACAAAGACCAAAGAAGAGCCTGACAGTCAGAAGCCATGTTCAACTCCAGAGGTGGTCATAGCACCAACTGAAATTGCTGTTGTGAAAAAGTTGAACTTTCACCAACAAAAGGAAAGTCTAAGGATCTGAAACTTTCCCCAGAACTTTCTAGCACTGAGCTGACAAAGACCAAGGAAGAGCCTGACAGTCAGAAACCATCTTCAACTGCAGAGGTGGCCACAGCAACAACTGAAATTGCTGTTGTTGAAAAAGTTGAACTTTCACCAACCAAAAGAAAGTCTAAGGATCTGAAACTTTCCTCAGAAATTGCCACCGCAGAGTTGGCAAAGACCAAAGAAGAGCCTGACATTCAGAAGCCATCTTCAACTCCAGAGGTGGTCACAGCACCAACTGAAATTACTGTTGAAAAAGGTGAACTTTCACCAACAAAAGGAAAGTCTAAGGATCTGAAACTTTCCCCAGAACTTTCTAGCACTGAGCTGACAAAGACCAAAGAAGAGCCTGACAGTCAGAAGCCATCTTCAACTCCAGAGGTGGTCACAGCACCAACTGAAATTGCTGTTGTGGAAAAAGTTGAACTTTCACCAATAAAAGGAAAGTCTAAGGATCTGAAACTTTCCCCAAAACTTGCTACCACTGAGCTGACAAAGACCAAGGAAGAGCCTGACAGGCAGAAACCATCTTCAACTGCAGAGGTGGTCATAGCACGAACTGAAATTACTGTTGAAAAACGTGAACTTTCACCAACCAAAGGACAGTCTAAGGATCTGAAACTTTCCCCAAAACTTTCTAGCACTGAGCTGACAAAGACCAAAGAAGAGCCTGACAGACAAAAAACATCTTCAACTGCAGAGGTGGTCACAGCACCAACTGAAATTACTGTTGAAAAAGGTGAACTTTCACCAACAAAAGGACAGTCTAAGGATCTGAAACTTTCCCCAAAACTTTCTAGCACTGAGCTGACAAAGACCAAAGAAGAGCCTGACAGTCAGAAGCCATCTTCAACTCCAGAGGTGGTCACAGCACCAACTGAAATTACTGTTGAAAAACGTGAGCTTTCACCAACAAAAGGAAAGTCTAAGGATCTG